>JAMZRA010000004.1:2880522-3007052 GCA_024499935.1 Tyrophagus putrescentiae
TTCAATTGCTGCGGTGCGTTTCCATCTCCCCCAAACGGTTGCTGTTCAAGTTTAATGTGGAGCCAATGAGCAGCAAACGGCGGCAACAAATGAAATGACCACAATGAATGCGCCTAATGTCGCTGCACTTTGGCGAAAAGTGATATCCAGACAAAAACAGTAAGAGTGAAAGAGAAAAAAAAGAATCAAGTAGCAAAACGTGAACAGAAAATGGAAGAAAATGGCAAAATTTATTGTTGCAGGTTTAACATGTATACTTTTATTTTTCATACAAAAATTTGTTTTATAAGTTTTGTTTTAATTTTTTTTATTAAATTTTGGTTTTAAAACTTACTCGTAAAAACAGTATCAAATCTTAAAGTGAACCTTAATAATTTAGGAAAGTAGCGCACGGAAATTCCTGAAAAGTTGAAACAACAGCAAAAATGAAAAAACTGGAAATCTAAAGAAAAAAGTATTGACTGACGTCAGGGCATGAAAAAAATTCCAGCAAACCTGAATCCGAGTAATTTGTATTGCCAGCACACCGTAGACACCGATCTCTACTTGAATCGGAAACATCAAAAGTAAGGAAAAAGTAAACTCTGCGACGAAGACGGCGGCGACGAATGTTCCCGCTGCGATATTAAGTGAATTTGTTCAAAGATGCGAAAGATGTGAGTTACTTTTTGTAATAAGAGGGAGGAAGATAGAGAGAGAAAACATACTGCTCCAAACTTGAGCGTTAATGTTTGGGCAATTAGATGCGGTCAGAATGCTTAAGCAGAGAGGAAGGATGGTGGGCAAACTGGTAAAACTGGGGAAATCGAATAAAGCGACAGCAATTGCTTTGGGTATTGATACTTCTTAGCCAGTGGATCACTTTCATTTCCTCTGTACTACGACTTGCCACCACACCATCCACCACAAGCAATGAAACAATTTCAAATGATAAATGGAAAGTCGGCTAAAAGATAACCCAAAATTCGAAATCTTCGTGACGCAGAAACCAAGTTTCAAAGACAAAACAGAAGTGCATTGACAAACTTTCTTCGTTTTTTTGGAAAAAACAGAAGAAAGAACAATAAAAGTCAAAAAGATTGAAATTCAATCGATTCTAGCGTTACAGTAAGCTACTGGCGTCTGGTAGTTTTTCTGAAAATAAATGGAAATTAACGATCCTAACAAAATATTGATATTTCTCTTTTTTGGAGATTTCTTTTCAAATTTTTTCTTATAATTTTCAACTCACTAAGTTTAGGCAATTTATATTTTCAGAAACTAAATAAATAAAATTAAAAAAACGGTTAATGGTTATTATCACAATAAAGAGTATCATGCCTATCCCTAAAAAAATGATTTTTCTCCCTCTGTTTCTCTATTTCTCCGCACATACTCTTTTTGCTCTACAAATTACACCTTTAAAGATATTGGAAAACGGTTTTCACCAGTATAACAAGATAAATGGCATCTTTCTAATGATACTAAATTCAAGTTGATCAGATAACCGAAAGTATTTAATATGGCGGAATATCTGTTTTTAGTGATAAACATTTTTGGCTGTATTAAAAAAACTACTAGGCCTAGAAACATGGGGTTTTGACTGGAATGACCAGATAAATAGCCAACACAAAATGGCTATCTCAGAACTTTGATAAAGTAACCGGAAGTGCCTTATCTAGATTTTTCACTTTTTAGATAAGCTTTTTTAAATACCAAACACGCTCCAATCTCACTTTTGACTACACCATTGCATTCCCTGTCCCTTAATTGGTCTATGTCTAATTTGGTTTGTCCTTAAATCTTATGGTTAACCAGAAAACCCAAAAAGTTTGGAACGTTGTTTTTTGTTTTGGCAGATGTTGCGCTGGCTTTGGCAGCTGTGCGCAGGCGCGGGACGCTATCGCAGCAGCTGCAGCGCTAGATAAAACTGTGCGCTCTCGCTGCCGTTCTCGCAACGCTCGCTGCTGCCGCTGCTCTGAGTTGGCGGGAAAGCACTGCTGGTGCGGGGGCAGCACAGCCCAGAACGGCGAGATCTGAGACAGCCGAGATAAACCTGCGCTCTCGCGCCAAACTAGGGTGCTCGCTGCTGAGGCAGCTTTTCTTTCTCACTCTTTCTCGCAAGCAGAATCATTCTGCTTTTGAAACAAAGTCCTGGGACTTTGGCTGTGCGTTATCGCTGCCGTTCTCGCCCTGGGCTGCCGGGGGAGCACAGTTGTTGCGGGGGCAGCAGTGCACTGCCCAGGGCGGCGAGGTCTGACGTGACTTGGCCGTTGTCAACGACCGACGACGAGGGTCTCGCGAGCGCAGCGAGCGAGGCCCGAGGAGGAGGGCGTTGACAGCGGCCAAGTCACGTCAGGGTGAGCCGCCGGCCCAGACATGAATATGTTAGCGGTGCACAGATAAAAACGGCGAGGTCTGGCGTCACTTGGGCACTGTGAACGTCCACCGACTCGGGTCTCGCGAGCGGAGCGAGCGGGGCCCGAGTCGGTGGGCGTTTACAGTGCCCAAGTGTCGTCAGGGTGAGCCGCTGGCCAAACTTTTAAAAAATGTTAGCAGTGCACACTTAAGGTAGGAGTGAGCGAAGCGAGCTCGACTGAGCCCTTGTACTTTTAATTTAGACAGCATGTTTTATTTAATTTTTGAATATCAACTTTTAAAAGTAAATTGCATTTTTCTAACAAAATAATTTAATCATTTCCTCATTTTTTTGTTAAAAAATAAAGTGATGTTTCTTCGTTAAACTAAAACAGTTAACTGGCGGCTAAATAAATAATTAACAACAATTCCTTTGTGAGTTGAACTGAGCAATGTATGGCAAACAGGCAATCTAGTGGAAGTAATTTGTAGTGGTTACCAGTTGAAAAAAATGCTGAACGAGTTTGAAAAATATTAACTTTTTTTGCCAGGGCTGTTTTTACGTTTTAGAATGTTCAAAAACATTTTCGCTCATTTCATTAGTTAAACCAAGGGTACCAAGGGGGAGAAATTGTAAACAAACATGACAGATTTCTTTTATTATCCTTGCTGTTAGTGTGTTTCCTAATGAAACCGATTTCAAAAGTCATGGGAAAAGGTAGTGAGGTGATTTCTGCAGCTAATGTTGTTGTTGTCAGCGTTGTGGCAGCATTAGTATAGATGGTGGTAGCTATTTGATGATGGTGATTAGATAATGCCAATGATGTTACCGCTATTTATTCAATTAAAAAAAGTAAAAAAATAAAAAAAATAATAAGTCATTTAAGATTAAAAAAGAAAAATGATAAACACAAAATTTAATTTAATTGAAAGTGTCAATTGATGAGAATAGCAAAAAAGTATAAACAAGGTTAATTATTTTTCATTTAACAAACTTTTTTTTCTGGCATAAAAACTTTTTGTTTTTTGTGTTTTTGTGTTTTTATTTTTTAAATTGGATATGGCATCATTGAAGTTTAGTCATTAAGATAATAAAAAAATGTATGCGAATTTATTGAAGCAATCAACTGAAAAAGATTATTTCGTAGTTTAACTTTTTTGTGTGCTTTTGTTTTTTACTAGAAATGAAGCAGTCAATTAGAAAAGTAGAAAGTAGCCAATTTTAGTTATTCTAGAGTAAGATGCTTAAGAATAAAAAAGCATTGGAAAAAGTGACACAAAAAATAGAGTAAGATAAGAATTTTTATAAATAAGAATATATCCTTGAAAAATTGCAAAAAATTCACATTAAATTCAATTTTAACGAGCCTTATCTAAAGCTTAAGATAAACCTAAAACGATAATCGATCAGCCAAGTTTAGCTACTTTTTCATTTTTTTGTTTTAATTCAAATCGAGATCCGATTACATTGGTAGTGGCTGTTTGGTTAAAACTTGCACAATTTAAAAACACTGATTTATAAAGTAAAAGTTTGTTTTGATAAAAATTTTAAAAAAATTCAAAAACGCTGAAACAAAAAAAATTTTTTTGCCGGATAACCAAAATTTATTTTTTAAATTTTTTTTGTTTTAAATAAAATATTGTTTGTACAAAAAAAAACACAAAATCTTTTTGGTAAATTTAAAATTTACATTTTTAAACTGTTTGTATTTGGAAAATAGTAAAAAAACTATTAGTAAAAACCGGGTTGTAAAACCCATCCCTTCAGTCAGGTTGAGAGATTTAGCACTTTAAAAAGCCTTGTAAACCATGACTGTACATTTTACTTTTTTAAGCATTAATTAAAATCAACTAAAAACCCACTGAAAAAGTGTGCAAGTTTTTGTGAACAGGAATTTTTGTTATTTTTAAGGGTAAAGGCTGCTGCGGCGAGAGGTTCCCAACAATATAAAAAAGACATGAAAAGCAAACCCACCTGTGTGATGCTGCTGATCATTGAAGTAAGTGCCGCAGCATATCCTCTTTCCCCCCGTTTGATGCATCATCATATCAGTCTGTTTCAGTAACTAACGCGCCGCTGTTGCGTTCTTTTTAAGTCACGGGTCAGTGAGAGATATGAAAAAAAAGATGAGAAGAGAGGGAGAAATCCTACACAAAAAAAAAAAAGTGCTCTCTCCTGATATGATCGAGCAGCAGCATCAGTTCGAAGATTTTTTCTTTAGTGAAACTGACACAGTTGAAACAAGTGAGTTGAGGGATGAAGGAGAGTAGAAGGTAAAAAAGTCGCCAAATGCCGTTCCAATCTGCAAAGAGTGCAAGTGAAATCCTGGGCATCGCCTTTTTGGCATTGTAAGATTACGATCTTGCGATTCGAGTCGGAGCAGCATTGTTTTCTCTGAGCTCTGGAAAACACTGTGAAAACACAAAAGAACCACAGTGAGAAGAGTTGAGCCAGAGCAATTGGCGCCCTTTAGAGGCGCTCCTATCATCATCATCAGTGGGCAGCAGCAACATCATCAGCACCGGCTACCACTACGTGCTAGTGAGAAGAAGATCGCGATTTGTCATCAGTCCTTCTTACCATCACTGCAGTCTTGTTGTGAGATGACATTTTTTGTTGTTCACCGTCATCATTCCAGATAATGTGCACTGCTGCTCAAGGTGCATCGCGCTCGTGTTTCAAAATTGCGTTGCAAACGATCTCTTAGCCGCATCAAAATCTTACACCTCCTTCGACACCCTCACTCTCCACTCTTCAGTCCTGCCCCTTTCATTGCCGTCTGTGGCCTAAGGTATATATAAAGGATCAGTTGAGAGCAATGCAGCACATACCATCCCACCCACCATCATCAACATGAAGTACACCTTTTGTCGGCTCACACAGGTTACTCTTTCAAAAAGGCATGAGCAGGTTAACAATATTCAATTCTCTTTGTTTTGCCTTTCTTGCGTCCTGTGCCTCTTCGCTCTCGCCACTGTGGCGACTTCCCGGCCCGAAACATCGTTCTAAGGGCGATCAGGTAACACGAGCCAGTCCTGTAATTTCTATTCAGTCGGGTGGTTCAAGCGGCGCGGCCTCGGCGGCCCTCTCCCGATCTAGTCTACGGCGGGTGCTCGCTATGCGGCGGCTCTGGTGTCAGGCAGCCAGACGATCCGTTGGTTCCGACTACGGTGGCGGGCTGGACCCTGGGAGGCGGTGGTTTGCCCTGGGAGGTGCCAGAAGTCCAACTGGTGGCGCTGATCCCGTTCGGTGGAGCACAGCAGTCAGATGCCGCGCTTCGCACCGCGGGTGCGCGCTCTCCCAAGTCTCCTCTGGCCCCATCTACGCTGCTGTCAGGGAGGTTTTGGGCAAAGATTGTTATGAAACTATGGTTCTAACTAGTTTCCTCTGTCAGTCCACCCGAAATGTGCAGTTCGGCGATGGGCCTTGCCGAGCCCGCTCAGCTCAGACGATCATCACGCACGTCGGTGCAGCCACGTGCTTTGAGTTCCAGTCAGCATCATCGCCAATCAAGGTACAGTTTTGATTGATACAGTTTAAAAAGATTTTAATTTAAAAATTTTCTATGTTGTACAGTCCGCCAGACGCACATCACCGGCCAGCCAGGTCCCCCACAGGAGAGCTGCACACCGAGGAGCCCGATGTCCTCCGAAAGACCATCACAAGACGCTCATCCACGAGGGTACGCCCCGTTTTAGCTCACTTTACAAAAAACGCTAAATTAATCTTTTTATCTTTCCATTTCAGTCCACGAGGAGTCACCCGCCGCCGAATCAGCCAGCAGGTGGAAAACCTAGTAAGTTGAAACACAGGGCTTTCTTATGAAGTACCCAACCCCATTTTAATGACATCTTGTCCCCCCCCCATTGTGAACAGCGTCCAAGAGGAGAGCATCCAGCAGATCACCCTCGCGGGTCAGCAGGTGCAGCAGGTGCAGCGCCAGCATGCAGAGCCACAGGGTGGTGGGCGAGCAGGCCGTTCCCGTGCAGACCATCCAACTGGCGGCCGTCAGCCCGTGCAGACTGACCAACCGCAGGACCATTGACTGGCGTCAGCCCGCCAGCAGGCGCAACTCGGCAGGCACCTCGGATCATCACCGGCGTCTCGGCGGCTCGGCGGCCTCAGGGCCTCAGCGGTCTCAGCATGGCGGTGGCAGACAGCCTCAGCAGCAGCCGAATGAGGCGCTCAGCTTGGCGGCAGCTCCGGTGGCTGACCGGCCCTTCGCGGCCAACTCCCTCCCGAAGACTGAAATAAGTTCAACTCTTTTTACTGTCAAACTCTGGTAAAAATTTGAATACATGATATCTAAGTCTCTTTATCCCACAAGAAAACAGCCACAACCTAACAAACTATAAATAGTAGTGTCACTTTTCTATTTGTACCCGAACCTTTTCTCTGTATCAAACGCACGCACGCCAAACTACCACCATCACAACAAACGACAGATTTGTTGATGTTTGTTCCACTCTCTCCTTTTCTCTTCTCCTTTTTTGCCAAATAAAAACAAACATTAAATGAGCTTTTACTTGCACTTTGATAAACAAATTACTGAAGGGAGCTACTAATTCATTTACACACATTAACATTTTGTTGTGTGTGTTTAGGATTTTTTTATTTATGTACAGCCTGCATAACAGGCAAAAAAACGAGTTAAGCTAATTAAAACAGGTGAATATGAAAAAATTACGGTAATTAAAAAACGAACGATTTCAAACTTTCTACACGTTCAAGCACATAAAACATCAGCAAGGCTAAAACTCCTGAATAGAAAGGAGAAAAAGAAAAGGAGAAAAAAGAAAAGGAGAGAGTGATCTGAAGTGGCCACATTCACTGGCTGCCTTGGCTGGAAAACCTGGAAAATGAGTCCTCAATAAAAACTTTCAGCTGAACATCCAGGTCGACCTCATTAGATGGTAAATGCCGATAAAATTCGATTTGAGATGAGCCATGAGCTAGTTCATTTCACGCATTCACGCTCCTTTTCACTGATGTCAATTTGCGCCGTATTTTCCGTTCAAACTAAACTGAGGCTCAGTAGTAGGAGGCTGTACTATATTAGTATTCTTCAACAGTTTACATTCAGCTCAAAAAGGCACCTGCCGCATGCATTTAAGTTGCCAAGTCGAGCTAATCGAATGGCGATTTGATTCAACTGGACACACTCAGACGGTGTAGTTGAGGAGTCACAATAACAGGATGGGTGATGTTTGATGAAACGGACTTATCAGAAGACAATATCATCATCATCAAAAAGTGATGCAGTTCCTAATAAACTTGCTTCAATAACTGTTTAGTTCCGCTAAATCCGTGGGCCCCCTTGACCACCTTTTGCTGTCAGCAGTTTTGCTCCTGCTTTTTAAGGAGAAAGAAGGGAGAACACCTCGTATTAATGTGGCCCATGATTCAAGGCCATTTGCTTACTTTGGTTCCACAAAAATGGTGCATCACTGCCACCTCCAATGCGCCAAAACAGAAACAGTTTGATGTGTGCTCAATAAGTTTATTACTTCTTTTGCTTTTAGTCAATCATGTGAGTCTTTTTCTCCTAAAACTCTTTTGAAATTGAGGCCGTTTTGTCGTGCATACACGCTTGTGGTTTTGTAAAAAGTGAAGAAGACAGAAATGAATCCTAAATCAACAAATCGACAGCAAGCAACAAGCCAGCAGTTGCAGCAGCTAAAAGCTGAAGTTGCTGTTGATAACTAGCGATGACTGTCAGCATGAGATAGAAGATCAATTGCAATTGTGATCATCAAATATTCATTCCCGTTAGAGGAGGGATGAGGATGATGAACTGAAGTTGGAGTGGCTAGTACTGCTGGTGAACTTAAGCTAAGCTTAGCTTAACACTTATCTACCATTACTAAGATGAGCAAACACACACAATATGTCATTTTGATGAGGGACATATTTGACAGTTGATTGTCTTTCTTCCTTGCATTTTAGTGTCTCTATTTGGGGCTTGGAAATTCAATGTGAAAGGAAAACGCTGCTATATTTGCTTTTCACCAAAGCAAAAAGCAAAATAAAAATGTGACAGAAGAAAGTGTCGCAATGAACATGTAAATAAAGCAAAACTGCAGCGGCGGGCGATCATTAGCACGAGCAGCTGGACAAACACATTATAAAAGATGAAACAGGAGCAGCGTAAGTAAATCGAGCACTCAGGCTAGTGGAGACCAATTTTCCGGGCTTTTGTGTTCATTGATTCAGAACAACTACAATGAAGGTACGTTTAGAAATACGTTTAGGTAAACAAACCTGAACAAATTTGAGCAAGTGTTTGCTCCCCACCCTGCTTGTGAAATTCTGGCTACTGCCACGTCACGCACACCAATCAACATCGACTGGGCGGCCGAGGCTCATAGAGCAGCATTTGCGGCCCAAGCAGATTGCAACACTCCTCTGCCAGCGATACCAATGCTCCAGACTGACCGAACGGGTACACTGAAGGCCCCCGGTGCTGGCCGTCTTCAGGGGAGCCGCCTCGTGCCTCAAATCTACCCGTCGCTGCCCCGTTCGCCAACAACAGCCAGATGCCAGGTGCAGCGGGGCGCCAGTGGCAGGCCTCAGGGGTGCCGTCCAGATCGCATCCCAACAACAACGCTCGCCCGCTCTGCGGCCAATTCGGCGCCGTACATCGCGACGAAACGGGGTTCATTGAGTGTTCAAACGGCGGAGCAGGAAACTGCGAACATAGGATGGCAAAACGGTGCAGCCGCTCGACTTTGAATTCGTCCACCGAGCTCACCGATCAGCGTTGCCGAGTCAATCCAGGCCCACCTAACCCGCCCCAGGGAAACTCCCCCGACGGGGCCGAAGTCCTTCGACAGACGACACCCAAACCCAACATCACACCGTTGAGGAAAATCTAGCCAAATTTGCCGCATTTCCAAACAGGGAACCGTAGGGCTGTTTTTTCTTTCCGTTATAAATTTGCCAAAAAATGTAATTAAATTCAACAAATCTAGCTTAAGAGGGGCACACCAAAAACCTTTTCGAAGAGAGCAGAAGCAGCAGGCGGCGGCAGTGGTGGGGTTTGCTCAGCGATAACGTGGCCGCAGTGCGCCAGCAACTTTGGGGCGATTTGGGAGTGGAACGGTGGCCGCCTTGGGGCAGCCAACATGCATGAAGTGTGGTAGGCCTCGGACTGGGAAAAAGCGTTGTGCTCTCAAAAATGTGCGTTGGTGGGGGGCGGGGTAAGTGGGGCGTTCTGGAAACTGCAGATAGGACCCTTCCCCTTTAATGCGGATTACCGATTCAGGCAGTAGAAGACATTTCCCTAACAAAGAGAGGAACGCACTACAATAAACCCCCTCTATTGAAAAAAATTGTCGCAACACAACAAATTACCCCACACACTCACTAACTACCGCATGATACAGACCGCAAAATGCACCGCAAAATTAACCGACTATGGCGTGACCTATACAAAATAAATGTCTGAAAAAAAATGAATTGTTGGTTTTAACATGGAAAGAAACAAATCAAAACAAAATAAAAAAGCTCCTTTTAAATTAGAATCAAAAAGATGGCTCAAGATCATGGGGTTTTAAGGAAATCATAAATCCACGAAAAAAAATAGCCCCCCCACACTTCTCGCGGGCTATAAACTCCCCGAAACAATCTGCCAACGCAAGCAATAGGGGAAAAAAAATTCAAACTCCCCCTTTTTCCAATCGCCAACTGGTTAGGCGCCGCATAACAAAAGATGGTCGACTCCAAGGAAAACAAAGTCTTTTGGGTTTTCGGGCGCCGGTTTACCTAAATAGTCTTCGCCACTACTCCCCTCAAATGTCATTTTCTCGAAAGTGCCTTTCGCTTGAACTTTAGAAGCATCGCAACATGTGAAGGCAAACTGTGATGTCTCTAATTCTTGAAAATATGATACTTTATACTCTTGAAAATTGTACGACTGGGAATCCAGTGGCAGCGGCGGCGGCGGATAAAAAAATGACACCGGTTTTTGATGTGTGGAAAACAATAGGTTCCCGCCCCACTGGTTTCATTGGCTGCCAATGCAAACCGTTTTCCTTTTCCATACTACAAGTGTCCAATCGTAAAGGGGTAGTATATTTAAAAGTGTACAGATCGGGAAAATTTGGGGTAAGCCCCAAAAAAAGGTTTTTAGCTTTTTGGGTTTAAAATTTTAACTTTGGGTTTTACAAACAGGGCAATGCACTAAAAAGTTCCTCATCATCAACAACAGTCTTTGGGGCTTTAAATTGGTCAAAGGTTTTGGCCAGGGCCCTGCCACCTAAGAAGAGGGACAAAACCCAAAAAAAGCCCTAGACAAAACAGATCCTCAATAGATGACCCCGGGGGATATTTACGGGCATGGCAGGGACGAGAGAAGAAGCTGTCCCCTGAAGCCGGCGGGAGCCCTCACTCGACAAAATAGCCGAAAAGCATTTTTGCCCGAGCTGGGGGAAGAAAAATTTGGGATCGATAACTGAGCCCATGAAACGGAGCAGTGCCCGTACGGTAGAGCAAACCCCCAATCGCTTTTGTGTACGGAACGGCCCCCCCCAATCTGGTCCCTCTCCGGGGACTCGCTAAATGGGGTCAAACGGGCCTGACATGAAGGTGCTAGAGGGAATACGACGAGGGGCGCGTAGTGAAGGGGCGCATGGAGGACGCCCCGGGACGTGAAGAAAATGCCCCATGAATTAGATGTGGCGGCAAGAGGCTGGGGGGATCAGCGGAGAGCTGAAACGGCGGTACATAGATGGCAATTGCTACAGGAGGATCAGCAGAAGGATGTGCCCCAAAGGGAAATCAAATTTGCAAATACGGGGTTAAAAACAAAAAATGTAAAAAAAAACTTAAAATTTTTGTAAAATAAAGTGATGATTTAGTTTTAAAAATACCCGTTGGGAAGTAATAAGGAAATTTTGATGGATGTTTGTCGAAAAAAATTTCAAAATTTGTTTAAATTGAGCCGTGTATAAATTTTTGGGTTTTTTGGGGTTTACCCAAAAACAAATCAGCAAAATGTTTTTTTCTTTTTTGTCGTGCAGTTCAGAGTACTGACAGCAAAATAAACGCCGCAGGGAGGAAAAAAGAAGTTTCAGGTAATTAGAGTTGTAAATAGGAACCACACTTAACCCTTTACTTGTTTATCGCCACCTTAGCCAAAAAACTCGCCTCTTTTTTAATCGGAGAAAGCTGAAACGACGTAAAGTGCTAAACCCTCAAGGAAAAAGGAAAAACCCGCAAAAGTTAGTCATTGGCTATTTCATTTTTCCCCTGTAACGTTAATTTTCCCAATTTTTTTTATCTCTAATCACTACCACCCCTCAAGTACTTTTGGACGACCCGGAACGGGGAGGTGCCTGGTCGAGCCCCGGTTTACAGACGATTTGGTCCCAAAAAAAGGGGGTGGGGGTCGTGGGGGGCTTTGGGGTAGATTCGGAACAACCCCAAAGGGGGCTGGCGGCCTGACCAAAAGGCCTGCCCCGGGAGGAAGCCTCCCCCCCCCCCTCCTCGCTGGTGGGGAAACCGGAGAGCCGGAGGGGAAACCAACGCACACCCAGCATCAGCTCGAGAGCCTCCCGGGACCACTGTCGCGTTAAAGCTAGGTTTTGGGGCCCTATCCGCAGGTATAGCAGCCCGCTCGAGTGCCCCCTCACACAAGGTGAGGGGGTTTTCGTGGGGATGTTGCGCCCAAAAACGCCGTTTGGCCTGGCGCATTTTACAAACAAGACTACCCCTGGGGGCAGACCCGGGGAAGTCGCCCCCTAGGATTCGAATCACGAGCCCCAGGAGAGGACGCGGGCAAAGACTCGGCCCCCCCCCCCCTCTCTCTCAGTTAATCCCAATAAAAAAATCAAAATTTAAAAATTTTATTTATTGTTGTTTTTAATCTCCCTACATCTTCTACTGCGTACCCTCGACCTCGTCCTCAATGTTTTAGAACACACTTTCCTTCCGTTGGCGTAGTGGGCTGATGAACTTGAATGGGCACTTGAATTTAGGACACACTTCAGCGACACTTCACTTGTTGGTGTTGTTCCTTTTGCCGCCGAGGGAAAGCAGAGACGCCGTAAGAAAGCCAATGCCCCAAAGGTGATGCCCCCAAGACGACACAGGAGACCCTAATTTAGTGCGTAACGTACCCAGCAGGGAGGACGTAACAGGGAGAAACCGCCCAAACCCGCCAATGGCCACGTACATCTTCTCGAGAAAGGGCCTGCCAAACCGAGCAACAAGGGTTTCCGATAAAAAAAATAGAAAGGTGTAGAGACAGACGGCAAAAAAAGTGCTACCAGAATGCTACTATGAAAGCAAGAGGGCAGTCATTCCGTCGCTGTGGTGGCCGCCCATCTGGAATTCATCTGCAAAAATGGCATTTAAAATTTTTTTTTATGAATGGTACTCTTCACTTACCAAAAGTTTCACAATCAGTGGCCAAGAGACGCCACCAAAGGGTACCTTAGAGAACTTTTGAGCACTCCAGCGTCTCCCCTAGAAAAAAAATGTATGGCAACTTTAGAAATTTAAAACTGTGATCAATGAAATGAGAAAAAGGTGTAACAAAAATAAAATTCAATTTAAGGTACATTTAAAAATTTAAGTTTATTCAAAAAGTTATTGTTGAGTTTGTACTTTGGAAATATTGAGAAATTCATGGATTCATAAAAAGTAAACAAGGAAACAATTTTAATTTTAAAATTTAAATTTCAAAATTGAAACTTGTGTTTCAATTTTATCATATAAAACAGACTAAAAATAAGAGATGTTGTTCAAACACAAAAGATGCAGGGGTTTATAACCGGGTTTTAGTAATAAGGAAAGAGCTGAATTGCAAAAAATTCTTCTTGTTTTTTAATTCTTTAGTTTAAATTTTTTTGTTTTTAAAACTGAGTAAAACCTTTATTTTTTTATCCTTTTTATTGCTTTTTATCTAAAATTAAACACAATGACAAATTTTTGATTAAGCTGACATAAGAAATGACAAGTTTTAAAAAGGATTAGTATTTGCTATCAGTGATCATCACAGTTTTTAATCAATTTTTTGAGACTTAAAACAAACAAAACACAAATTATCAAAATGAAAAATAATTTTTTTTGTTTTTGCATGGTTTACCTTTCTATGGCTGCAACTAGGTGAAAGGGAAGAAAAACCGATCAAGAATTACTCTAGTCCATCACCAGCACATTCAAACCAAACCCAGGGTAAATTGTTTTTAATGCTTTTATAAAGTTCAAAATTTTATTTTTACACACTTTTTAAATTCAAACCGTAGAAAGTTGACGGAAACATTCAAGAAGATTGTCGAAAAAATTTAAAAAAAGGGAGACACTGGCCCTCAAAGGGGTGGGAGCAAACCTGACTGCAGCCCGGGGGTTTTCAAGGATGACCTGGGTTTTTTGGGTTTAACAGTTATCAATACCGATGCGGTTCTACATTTCCCAAAAAAGGCCCAAATTCAAAAGGCTCTTCACTGAAGCTTCAAATGACATCAACCTCAAAAAAACGGGCGGTTGAATGTACAATGGGAGAACGGTACTTTGAAAATGGAAAAACGGGCCAGTTACCTACGGACTTTTTGGGCGACCTGCGAGATAAAATTTGGAAAACACAAGGTCAATTCAAAAATTCACTGGGGCCCAAAAAGCCAAAAAAAGGCGATGTCTCAATCAACATCAACAATAATAAATTTCTTAATGCTATTACGCAACAAAATTACACCCAAAAAGACAACTTTTAGAGTTAAATATCTAAATACATTTTTTTGTTAACCTTTTGTGTTTGCTTTAACATTTTTTCCTGGTTCAAAATTCATTTTTTAAAAAAACAAATAAATTTTAAAAAGTTAAACTTTTTCAGTAAATCTTATGCCAAATTTTTGTTAACATTCTCGAAGCGTCAATCCATCAGCGTAGACTCAAAACGCTTTAGAGGTAGTTGAGGTCGTCTTAAAGTCCTCAGGCAGACGTGCCAAGATGTGGCCAATGTTTTCTGGACCGCACAGATGTACCTCGCAGCTCTTTCGTGGTTGCAGAAAGGGACAGTTAAGAGAAGTCCAGGGGGTTGGGTGAGCTTTTCTCGCCATGGTTTTTTTTTTGCCCTACGTCGCCCATTGTAATGGGGCTGTAAGGTAGTAGGGTTAAGTGGAGAGATGAGAAGACCTGGAGTTGAGGGCTCACGAGAGTGCTGAAACCCAAGAAAGTTGGATATTTTCAAGAAAAACACAAGAAAGTGTGTGAGAAAAAACGACACAATATCAACAGTTGTTTTGTTGTGCTTATCAGTATCGAGTCGCTGCTATCGATATAATCTTTGAAAATCGGATGTGATCATTTTTTAGAAAGCAATGAGAAAGGTGACGGTATTTTATATTTGAATGTAGAGTCATCTCTAACACTTATGAAATGATAGAATTTTTACTTCATTAGCCCAATCACTCTGCTTTTTTAGTCTGACGTGTCAGTATTGTTACTGTGATGACTCTAGATTAAATCAACTTTCATTTTCTCATCCAATTTTGCCACCCAACTACCGCTTACACGGGGCGAAGCCCCGTGGTAACAAGAACCAAACCAAATGATTTTTACTAATTCGAGTACGCTGAATCCGAATCTAAAATCAAAAAATTTTTTCGCCGGCTCAATTTTGAGATAATCGTCCTTTTATCTGATCAAAACATACAAAATAACACTTTTTAGATTTTAATTTTTTTATTTTGTTAAACCAATTTTGAAAAAATTCTTTTTGCAAACATAAAGTTAAATGTCTAATCTGTCAGAATCTAAAAGATGAAAAAATCGGGAGCTACCGTTAAAGATTTAGAACTGATAAGAAAGTACCCAGGTTTTGGAAGTTGTTTGCGCATGACACAGGAAAGCCAACATTCAGTTAAAAAATCGTCATTTTGGTTGCCACTTTGTAAATACTAAACGGTAGCTCCCAATTTTTTCATCTTTTGGATTCTGACAGATTAGACATTTAACTTTATGTTTGCAAAAAGAATTTTTTCAAAATTGGTTTAACAAAATAAAAAAATTAAAATCTAAAAAGTGTTATTTTGTATGTTTTGGTCAGATAAAAAGACGATTATCTCAAAATTGAGCGGACAAAAAAATTTTTTGATTTCAGATTCGGATTCAGCGTACTCGAATTAGTAAAAATCACTTGGTTCGGTTCTTGTTACCACTAAATGTATTATGAAAGTCGCTTTGTGTTACTAAACAGCCAATTGTACATTTTTTTTGCCAAACAATAGTGAACACTGGACATAAATCAAACAAAGACTGTAAAATCTCGCTCGATGCAGGCATATGTTTTAAATCAATGGAAAATTTGGTCGCCAGCATCGATAAATAGTAAAACCATTTTAGTTTTGTTACTTAATATAAAAAGTTTTTACAAATTATTATTACTGTCTAAACTCAATATTGATAATACTGCCATTTTGACCAATATTTTTAGTAATTAAAGTGTACATGTTTTTTAACATATTTTGTTAAAAACGCAAATAATATAAAAACAAAATATTGTTTTGACAAACTGTGCTGATTAAAAGTAATAAAAGTTTTTGTGATAAAAAGTTTTTTATAATCTCTGCAACAACCAGAAGTGAGGTCAATGAACAGAACTAAAAAGCTGTAAAATGTTTTTTAGGAAAACCGCATTATTATCGTAAACTTAAAACAGTCCAGTGCTAAAATTAATCTAAAGAACAATAAGGAAATTGAATTTCTGCTATTTTATTTACCCGGATTTTCTTACAGCCTACACTATTACTATAAAACTATATTCTTTTTCAATATAAATAGCCAGTTTTTTTAAAAACTAATTGTGCTTTCATTTACAATTGAAAAATAACAATCCAAAAACAAAAACAAACAAAAATGATTTTTCAATTTTCATTTTTTTGTTTTATTTTTTTTTCATCAGTTCTTGCTTTTCCATCTTGGAACAACACTGGTTGCATTGAAAATCCAAAATTAAAACCTTGCCCCAAATTTTTCAACTGAAAAACCAGTATAATGCTATCACCAATAGTTCTTCGAGTAAGAAGTGCTTGTAAATGTAGTGATTTAAACTTTAATTTAAAACTAGACATCACCTGGACTCCTTTGCGGAGCACTGAAATCCCAGTTGTGAAAGCGCCTTTTGAGGCCTACGGATTCCGCATACCACCTCGCCCAACAAACAAAACTAAAGGTCTCTATTATATAAAAAATTGTTTCCAGTGTTGCAAAACTGAAACAAATAATTCTTTTTTCAGAAGCCGAATTGAACAATTTCATAAACCTTTATCTTGAGCAATTCAAAAGGCCTTTTTAAACTGGACACCAACGATTTGCTGGTGAAGGGCCTTGACACGCTGCACAAACGCAACTGCTCACAGGGCATCAACTACTACGCCTGCACTCTCGACTCAAACAATATCACCACCCTCAATCCTGCAGGCAAATGGAGCCACTCAAACACTTTAAGGTTGTCCTCATTGTCACCCTTGATGGCAAGACAGCCTGGGCCGACACTACCTATGAGCCTCCAAAGTGGTTTAAAGGTGCCGGCGGGAAAAACGGTTACATTCTGCGTCCCCCCACTGATGCACTCAATTTCCCAAATGGCTGGAAAACATCGATTGACAAGCTGGAAAAAGGCAACAGGACAATTCGCATTCCCGTTAGGTGTATTAAACAAATTTCAGAGTGAAGTGTCTTTTACTTTACTGTCAATTAAAAACATGTTTACATTTTTAGAAAAATTGAAAAAAAAGCGAAGAAAATTTCGCTAAAATTTTGTTTCAAATGCACTTAAAATAAAAGCCCGAGAAAAAATTGAGCCAGAGCCACCTATTTAGCTCAAAGTTAAATGAGAACGGCTTATTTCTTATTTTAAGGAAAAAAAAAATTTTTAAATTTTTAAAAACTCGAGTAAACAGACAGACCGTTAAAGGGTGCAGGGCAATTACGGGGTTAAAATATAGAGCGAGGGAAAAAATGGTAAAAAGGGGAAAATTCTTTTTCCACTAAAAGAAAAAAGTTTTAGAGGGGGGGTTGTGCACAAAGGGAAAACCAAAAAAATCCCCAAATCCTTTGGAAAAATTTTTTCATTTGAGTTTTCAAAAACTTTTCGAAGTTAGATTTTTTGCATTTTCAAACCGAACTGCAGTTTTTCAAAACTAAACCAAAAAAAAAAATTATTTAGATAATATTCCGGCGCTTTTTAAAAAGGGATAAATTCAAGGAAAATTGCTTTTTTTCCCGTTTCCCCCCTTTCACTTTTTTTTTTTAGGCCAAAAAAAAAAACAAAAAATCAACAGTACTGCATCACAAACAAGGTCTATTGGGTGGTGACATAGCAAAAAAAACCTTCACCGTACCCCCCTCTTTTGGGGGGGTGTTTTTAATGTTTTGTTTTTGTTTGCCTTTTTTTTTTGAAAATTTAAAACCAAAGGGAATTGGGGATTTTCTTCCTTTTTCAGTTTTAACAAAAAGGGGAAAAAATACTCTCAGGGAATATTAAAAAAATAAAAATTATTTTTTTTTAAAAATAAATTAATTTTTAAAATGGGACATTTAAAAAGTAAATTGAAAAAAATTAATTTTGTTTTTTAAAAAAAATTTTTCTAACTTGGAAATTTTTTGCAAAAAAAAAAAATTTCAACAGCTTTTGCAAAAACACTTTTCAAATAAAAAAATTCTTTTTAAACTGCTAAAAAACCCCAAAAAATTTTTTTTTCCCTTTTCCCTTCGAACCAAAAAAAATTTGGAAAACTTTAAAAATTTTGGGGCCCTTTCCCCCACCAAATTTTTAAAACCCAAACCCCTTAAATTTAAAACCCCCCGCCCTAAAAAACAACGAAGCAGCAAACAACTGCTAAGCAACGTTTGGGTTTCTTTTAAAAAAGGGAATCCAACCGCAAAAAAAAAAAAATTTCCTTATTAAAGGTTTTTTTTGCCCCCTTTGTGGAAAAAAACCAAAACAAACCCGGAGACAAATGATCAAGGGGCTATTTCAAAATAAAAGTTTAAACACTCTGCGAAAATTTTGTTAGCAAAAACCCTTTTATTATGGTAAATTAAATTTGACAGAGTTTCGCAAAAGCACTTGGGGGGCCCGGTTTTTTAAAGCTTTTGCGTGTAAATAATTAATAAAAGACAGGTTATTATGAAACAAACCAGGCAACTTTTTTAAATACAAAAAACTTATTTTCATTATTACAAAAAATTTTTTTTGGAAACACAACCTATCTGGGGAAATAAAAATGAAATGGTACCAACTTTGCTTTTCAATAAAATTGTTTTAAAAGTAATTGCAGTTAATTTAGTTTTTTTTTTTGTAATAATAAATTACTACCTATTACTTTTAGTGAAAAAATATTTTGATTGCTTGTTATTACGTTTGTTTGTCACACTCTGTTAGCGCCTTGCCCCAAGTTGGTGCCAAGTTGATGGCCGAATGATAGCCAACTTTGAAGTGTTTTTGGAGCTACATTAAGCCGCAGTGAAAATGGCGCACTAGTTGGGCCCAAAGAGCATCAAGCAAACAACAGCAACGCTTGGATATTTATTAATCAATTTTAAAAAAAGGCAGTGATGTGATTTCAGGTGGTAAAGTTGGAAAAAGTTAAAAAAAAACTCTATACTGAGATATCAAGACAAAGTAGCTGAAAGAAAGAGAAGGCAGTTTTAGGAAAAGAAAGACAGAAAAAGAAGAAGAAGGAGAAGTAGATTGGGACAAAGCTGGTTGAGAAGGAAAGAAGTGTGTGTTGGTGTGCAAGAAGAAGAAGAAGTACACGGAGAAAAAGAGAAAGAGAAGAAAACTACTAAAAAACAGTAAGAAGGCAGAACTTGTTTTAGTGAGCTTGTGCTGGGCCCTTTGGCCGGGCCCCCCTTTGGGGGACCCCTTTGGGGCGGTTGTTTACTGAAACCGAGCAGAGCGGCGCCATCCTCTGGCGCTGGCATGGGTGCGAGCTCCGCCAATGATGCCAGCCTGGACGATGGTTCCGGCGCCGGGGGTAGGACGAGGTGGGGGCAGACTCTGCCTGCACCTGCTCCTCCTGCTGCACCTCTGGCTCCTTTCACCTCGGGGGTCTCCCCCTTGGGCACCTCCACCTCCCCCGAGACGCTGCTTGCGCCCCGCCCTTTTACACCACAGAGAGCCCTCCTCTTGAACTCTGTCAATGAAAATGAATTAGTTAGCAACAATGATAGGGACTTGCTCGAGATCTTACGGAAGAATTTTTTTGGGTCACCTTTTCGGGGTCGGTTGAATGATCTAGATTTTTTTAAATAAGCAAGAATTAGTAACTTTTAAAGCATTTAAAACGTAAATTCGCACCTCACGGATTTTCCCCGGACCACAGGGCCCGTTTTTAAAAGGAAATTTTGGGAAATTAAAAATAAAAATTAAAAAAAATAAAATTGATACAAGCTAGTTATCAAAACTTTCTTCAAAACCTTTGTGAATAAACCCTTTTCAGGGTGCTCCTCAGATGGGGGTTTAATCGACCACGTGGGGCCCGGAATGTGAAACCCGCGGGAAAGTTGACCGGGCTAGGAAACGGAGCGGAACTCAATGGTTACGGGCGAAATGTTTTGGGCTCGATATCACCCAAATTTGGCGTGATGACTCTTTTGCTGATGGGCCGGTTTATGAACCCCCTGGGGCCGGGGGGTGACCCCCGCCGGGAGAGACCGGGCCAATCTTCACCGGGGGTTTTGGGCTGGTTTTTTTCGTTTGCACGTATGACTTGGAACCGCCCTTACCTCCTTGGGCTGGGTAAGGGGGGCGGCGGGGGAGACGCACTGGTCCGGCGACGGCCGACCCGGGGGGCGTTGATGGGCGAACCCCCCAGTCCCCTAGCCCTTGATTTGGCATTATTTTTGGTTGGGGTAGGCTTTTGGGGAGGCCAGCCAAAGGGGGCCACGGCTAAGGAAAGCTGAAAAGATTTTAGGGAAAAAGATGTGGTTGATCGCTCAAGGGGGGAGATAATTTAATTCCCCCTTATTTTCCAAACCCTTTAAAATGATTTTTTTTAAAAGAAAGGGGTTTTGTGTCCCATGGTAGAGAAACCCTTTGATCTGCGCGTGAGTGTAGAAAAAAAAGGGCAAATAAGAAAAGGAAAAAAAGTCACATTACTGAAAAAGGGCCAAAAAACGAGCCGCAGAGAGGAAAAGGGGGGACACTAGGGAAATAATTTTTGCGGTGACTTTCACAGGGAAAGTGATTGGGGGTGAAGAGGCCCGGCCAAGTGAAAGGGGCCCCTTTAAAAGGTTTTTATGAATCGAAAAACAGACTGTCCGGGGGCACCTTGTCTACTAGCTTCCCATGGGGGGGATGGTGGGGTGGGGATGGGGAAAAATGAGGGGCTCAAGGAAAAAAGGGTGGAAAGGGGAAAAGGGGGCAAATGAAACAAAAAACCAAAAAACCAAAAAGCACCGCCCCCAGAAAAAAAAACTAAATAAACTGCCCTTTTCCTTTTTGGGTTAAATTCTTTTTTATGCCAACAAAACACCCCCCTTTCGGGGGAAAAAAGAAAGAACCGGAAAGGTAAAAAGGGAAATCCGGGAAGATGGAAATCGGGTTTTTTTGGGGAGGGGGAAGGAGGGCCCGGGGGGGAAAGGAATTTAAGGCGAATTTTTGGGGGGGGAAAAGGGGGAATGAGGAAAAGGGAAAGGGAGAGAGAGAGAGAGAGAGGAAAGTGAAAGTAAAAAGAGGTGAAATTGAAATTTAAAGTGAAAGAGGAAAATTTTCGATGGCACTTCGGAAAAAAGGGAAATTAAGGGGGGGATAGGGGGACGGGAAAAAAAAAGAACGAATTTTTGGGGGAAAAAAATTAGTGATGAAGAAGCACCATTGAATATGTTTCTTTTCTCCTCTTTTGTTTTTTACTGTCTCCCGGTTTTTCCCGGCAGTCGTTGACTGTGTGTTTTTGTTCCCCCCGCAGGGGCCCCCCTTTGGGGGGAAAAAGGAAAAATTTGGGGGAAACAGCAAAAAAATATCATGCGAAAAAAGGGAGCCGGAATGCCTGCTCGTACTACGCTACACTTTATTACACTACCCAAAAAAAAAATGTCATATCGAAAAATGACTTTGGGGAACAAACGACCCCCCGTAACATGTTAATGTGGAAACTAAAGCCAAATTTCCCAAGGGCACACCAAAAAAAAGAGAGAGACAGGGTTTAAAGGTATTTAAGGGGAAAGAAAGAGATTTCACTGCTGAAGATGGTACGAGCTGACAGGAATTTGAAAAAAAAAATCAAGAGAATTTGACTTTGGGACAAACAAAGCAAAAAATTAGCAATTTTTTCAATGCTTTTTTGCGCTGGTTTTCCCTCACTCCCGGACTGATTGATCTGATTTGGGTGGGGTTAAGGGAAAATTTTGGGACAGTCCCAGTTCAATGTTTAAAAGTTTGATTGGGTTTAACCCGATTCAGCGGTTTCCCCATCGATGAGTTGGTAATCTAAAAAAAGGCTCACCCCCTTTAAGGCCCGCTTAAAAAAATTAAACCCCGTGTTTGGGTTTTTTTGTCAGGGGCAGTTTTTTAAAAGGGTTTTAACGAAAGAGGTGGGAAATCGGTGGGCCTTTTCACTCTCTTTCACTCATTTTTTTGGGGAAAAAATGATTTGTATTGGAATTTGGAGAAGGGTTTAAATTACTGGATTTTGGGGGTTTTCAGGCCCGGGCCCTTTTGAAAATTAAAAACTGGGGGTGATCAGATCGGCAAGTCGTGTAACGCTCGCTGGAAAAAGGGGTCATAAGTTTTTGGCAAAGGGTACAAAGGGTGATTAAGGCAAAAATAGCAAAGAAAGACATTGGGGAAAATAAACGCTTCTTTTTGAAATTTACTCAACCCAAAAATTTTTTTTTGTCGGGCACTTTTCGAATTTTTTTAAAAGGAAATTTTTTTTCTAATAGACTTTTTTAAATTTTTAAAAAAAAAAAAGGAATTTAAAAAAAAAACCACTTTTTAATGTTTTAAAAATAAAACCAGTTTTTAAAAAGGGGAGAAAATTTAAAAACTCCCTTTTTTTAACCCCTTCAAAAAAAAGGGATGCTAAAATGAAAAAATTTTTTTCAAACCCTTTTTTCGACAATTTTTTCAGCAATTTTTTTAAAAAAAACTTTTCAAGGGATTTAAACCGGAAAGTTGCCAATTTCCAAAAAAATTTTAAAAACTAACCTTTTTTTAAAAACGCGCAAATTTACACAAAACAAATTTCCTCAAAAAACTCGTCTTTCATAAAAAGGAAAAAAAATTTGGTAAAAACTGTTTTCCCCAAATTTTTTCAAACAAAAAAAAAGGGACTTGCGGGTGCTCTTTTTTGGGGACAGGGGGAAAAAATGGTTGGACAAATTAACTCCTTTTACCAAAAAAAAAAGGGAGACGGTGAGAGCTATTGAGGAAGAAAAGGGGGGGAAAGGCCCCAAAAAGGCAAAGGGAAGAAAACCAGGGAAGAAATGAACCGGAAAAAAAAAAAACCCAGGGGTTCAGGGGTGGGCCCCCCCGACGAGGGGGGTTGAATGGACTGAAGAGAGCTTTACGTCCCCATGGGCATTTTAAAAGGGTTTTGGGCCGGCCAAAAGGGAAAAATGGATTTTTTCGAAAACAGTAAGGACCCAAAAAAAACGGCGTTTTAAAAAGGGCAAGGGACGGAAAAACCTTCAACCTTAAAATTTTTGGGAAAAAATTTTGGGGCATTGGAAAATAAACACGAAAAGAACCCCTTAAAGGTTTACTCGAGCGCGTTCAGGGGCGGGTAATTTGTTGAAAATTCGTTTTAAGTATTTTTTTAACCCTCAAGTTCCCGGGATGAAAATTTAAGCAGTTGTGTTTTTTTGGTTAAAAAAATTTGAGGGTATTTTTTTAAAAATAAAGAGTTCTTACCCCAGCCATGAAAGGCAGTTGAAAATTTCCACGTTTGTCCCATTGGTTTAAAAGCTTTTTTTTCCCAATAAAACCCCTTGTCTTATTTTAACATAAAACAGTTTAAACTTGTTAACCAAAGCAATAGCCCCCCAAAATAAACCAAGGGGCCCAACCCAGCGCAAGCAATCCGAAAAAAATTAGCAGGCAAAATGAGAAAAACAACGTCAAAAAATGTGATTCTTTTTTTGTTTTTTTCAAACCCCGACAAACCATTTCGGGAACTATACTGAACCCGGGGCAAATTTTTTTGGAAAGAAAAAAAAAATTTTAAACTGATGCACACAGAGTCGCCCCAGGGGCCCAGGGGCATCGGGGGCATTTTTTATCAAAAACAAATTATTTAAAAAGGGAAAAACCCAAAAAAAACCCAATAAAAAGTGATGCAAATGAAACGCTGAAAACGAAGCTGAAGCAATAAGAAAAACAAAAAGGGTTGGAACAAAATTTGCAGCAGACAAACGATGGGGGTTTTTGGCCCCGGTCGGTTTTCCCCCCCAAGTGACAGACTCTGCGTATCTACCCGTTTGAAGTCTGTCTGTTTTCCCCTTTTTAAAGGGAGGGCACCAATTTTTGGGCTGTGCTTTTGCTCTTTTAAAGAAAAAAGGGGAGTTTATTTTATTTCCCCCCCCCTGGGTTTCACTCATTTGCATTAGTATCATCTCGCTGGAAAACTGAAGCTTTTTTCTCCCCTCTTTTCCCCTTCCCCCCTCTCTCTCTCTTTCTCTCCCCTCTCTCCTCTCCCCTCTTTGCCCCCCTCTCTCTTTTCCCCTGAAGTGATATTTTTAGTCTGAGAGGGCGGGGCTAGTACGACTAGTAATTTTTATTATTTTTGGGTTTTTGCCTGTTTGGGTATCAGTTTGATGAAAAGCAAACCAAAACGGCCAATTAGTCGCCTAGTGGCAAGTTGGGGAGGCAACCCTCTGATTACAGCCGAAACCCAGTAGATTAAGAGGGGACCTTTTAAAGGAATTTTTATCAAAGAACTGCTGAATGAAGGTTTTCCCCAAAATTTTCGATTAGTTCGCAAGTTTGTTTGCTACGGTTTAAATTTTTAATTTCTTAAATTTCATGTCAACCAAATTTTAATTTAAAACAAAATTTTTGTATTAAATTGGCAATTTGGGAATGGAGCTTTATTTAAAAGCTCAACTTTTAAACTTTCCCCACTTAAACCCCTGATTTGCTTTCCAAAAAGGTGGAAAACCCATTGGGGTTTGCATTTCCCCGCACCCAGTAAAACAATAATAATCGATTTTCCCCATTTCCCTTTTACGTAAAAAGCCCAAAAGTGTGAGTAAGGGATTTTGTTATGAGGTGGGAAAAAAGTTTTGAAATGCATTTTCTAGAGTTTGCCAAATTTTTACGTTTTCAGAGAGAAAAAATGGGTTTTTTTTTCCAAATTTCAAACAAGTTAATAAAGTCAAAGGAGCCCCCCCTTTAAAAATTGTCGGGAAAAAAATGTACAAAAATTAAAAATGTAAAAATTTTTAAACTTAAAACATTTAAAGCACGTTTTTTAAAGTGCAACTTGGTACAGTAAATGAAGACATTTAAACAATCAAATAAAAACAAAAATTGAATAAAGTAAACAAAACTAAGCTGCTAACTAGTTTCAGACAGTAAAACTAAAACAGAAAAACAAAACATGCGAGCAATGTTGCACTTGTTGGAACTTGTTTAAATTAATGATGCCGAGACGTATTAACACCGTCACTGACGTTTGACAAGTTTACCTGGAAAACTACTGCACTCTAGTGCAATTGAACTTGCGTTAAATAATATTCTTATAGACTACATTTAGAAGAATTGACACAAAAATTAATTAACAGTAGCAAAGTCCTTGCAGTTAAAAATAGTCGTGCAAAGCTGCTTTACCTGCTTTATCTGATTATTGAAATGCGCTGATTGCATTCGCTGATCTGTTTGCGACAATTTAAAAGTTATATTGCTAATTCTTAGAAATGATAAAATTTTAAACTGCTGGAAAGGTTACAATGTCAAATTAAAATCAAAAGGCAATTCCAAGCGGTCAGGAGAATAACTATCGTAGGCGTAATGACCGTTTTGGACATGTGCTGTCACCAAAAACGCTGAAAGAAAAAGAAGCAGATGATGAAGAGACTGCCTTTAATGAGACAAATTGTCACAACAAATGAATGAAACGGAGGCTACGTAATGTTTGTTTTCTTGTGAAAGAAAAAGAGGAAATTAAATGAGACGAGCTTCAGCCTGTTTGCGGCAAGTTTTTGCTGAGAAAAATGCGCAAAAAACGCTGCTGTTCGTCTGCTGACAGACCACCGAGCTAATGGTCAGACAGTGGCAGTAGCGGAAAACAGGTGGTTGTCTAGGTGAAGGCGGCAGTCTGACTAATTAAAAGGCTAATTTAATCGGCGCAAACTGCAGACTCAGGTGAAGAGCAAGGAAGCAAAGTTAAGTCTCATTTCAAGCAGACAGAAAAGGATTGTTTTCATATTAGTTTCATAGTGTTTATTTAAATTAAGCTAACAAGCAAACGGAAAATGAACTTTGCGGAAGGTTTTAGCCAAAAATTGATACTACAGTGTGAAATGCTTAAAAATTAATCATCTATCACCGGTAATCTAGTTTGCTCAATTTAAAAGTAAAGTTAAAAACATTTTTAATTTATCAGAAATGAAAATCTTTTCAATGCTCAGTGACTTTATTTTCTCTAGAAAAACATAAATGAAATCACTAACGAAGAGTAATAAAAAATCAGTTAAAATCAAGCTGATAATCACTTTTTTAGTTATCAGGTTTAAGATCTTTGTCGAGCTGATTATGGACACGTCTGCCCAGACTGAGTTTTTGAGCACAGTGTCCAAAATCAATGGCATATTTTAATAATCAAAAGTTGATTAGCAAAAAGTAAGAAGTTTAGCCTGAATGAAACTAATTGAAGTCAATGGCAAACTTGTTCTGCAGGTGTTTAAAGCCTAATTAAGTTTTGATTTGATTTATTTCGTTCATCTGTTTTTGAGATGTACAAGTTTGCGACAAAATATTCAATGCATCAAAAGAATGTTCCAATTACACCTGGGTGGTGTTTTACATTAAACTCAAATACCTTTCATTCCTTTATTCACTCCTTCATTGACTCATCACTGTCATTACTCATGATTTCGCTCAATGATTAATGTGTTATATTTGGTCATAAAGGGGAGATTGCTAAGCTGTCGAAAATGCGCTACAAATGGCACTCGTTTGTCTTTCTTTCCAGCATTTACTCCTTTTGAACTGACTGTTTCTTTTAGGATGATAGTTAAGCAGATGCTCACTGGCGTCACAGCAATTAATTAGCTTTGCGATATGGTCGCTCCAGAAACAGTTTACTTAGTATTCAAATCATTAGTAGTGTGAGTTCAGCGAAAGAAAGAGAAAAAAGTCTAAATGATGATGCTTTCAGAGTGATCTAGTGATTAGACGACCGCGATATGGAAAATACACTGAAAACAGACAGAGAGGACAGGACTTTCATTTTTATGAAAAACCAAATGCGACATTTCTTTTCCGAAAATAGTGTGTTTATAGAGTTGTAGATGGAGCAGCTGAAAGGGAACACAGTGAAAACTAAATTCCATCACAAACATATCTCACTCTGCCTTTTCATTTGAACCATTGGTTTGGCTATTGCTTGGTCTCAGAATGACAACCTGCACTGCTGTAGTATGTTTGTAAATTGTTATTGCCATTAAGTGCCTTGTTTGAGCACAGTCGCTAAAAAGCAAACGGTACATCGCTGAAATACTAAGCATCAGACTTTTAGTCAGACACTTTGCACGATTAAAGAGGTTAAAGGCGAGAAAAATGGTAAAATTCTGAAGTCTGACAAAGTTAAATTAGAAAGATCACTTTAAGATTAAGAGTATTAAGTTGTGTGTGTGAAGCAAAGTAAGCCACAGATCACTGAGAGTTGGCAAAGACATCCTCAGCAGTTGGGTACGGCTTGCGGTTATTCAAAACAATTCGATTTGCCGGAATGCCTGCATGGATCTTGGAAAGGTTCGCACGCAAACATTCCAAGAAACACGATGTTTTTTAGAAAACGAACCATTAAGATAATCAGAGATGTCGATTTTACAGCCGCTACAGTCGTACCCCACAAAGTTGATAGCTTGGCAGTTAGGCAGTGTCCACTGTAGATTCAACCACTGCACCTGAGAGTGAGATTTGATGTACAAATTAAGATCAAGTGCTCGCACTGAGCTCAGCTGAGTGAGTAAACGGGGTGAGCTGTCGTCTAAGTCACTCAAATCAACTGACAAAAGAAAGTGGACCAGTTGCGGCAGTTGCGAAAGGGCAGTGAACAGAGTTTTCACTTCTGGGGGGCTCCAACCGGGATAGCCTCCTAATTGTAGTGAAGTGAGCGATGGAAACTGCTGACCATGTTGAAAAGGCACAAAGTTATTGAAGCTTAGCCCTTTCAAGCAAACAATGCGACTTCGGAGAGGATGATTCTTAAGAGCGATCAGTGCATTTTCATCATCATATGCAAAAACATTAAGATGCACCTGAAGATTGTCATTTCCGACGGCATGACTCTCGAATGAGGCCAGCAAGGACGGCAAAAGACACTTTTTTATGAGTATCATCTTAAGCTGTGCCAGTATGGGCAGGTCGGGAATCTCTTCATAAATTTCCATATTAAGGACCAAGTGCTTCAAAGCTGTGAGACTGTTGATGGCGGAAAAGAGTGGGTGGACCAATTCGTCAGAGAGTTTACGTGAATCATTCAGAGTAAGGATGGTCAGTTGACTAGCCCAATGAGGGTGCTGCAGCAGGGCGGTCAGGTACTCGATGCTACACGGATAACTCCTATAGCAATCAACAAACGATAGATTGGTGACGGCGGAGAACAAAATGGTGACTACCTCCTAAAAAGTGGGCGACGTTGAGATATTTTCGACTGAAGACTGTTCCACTTGCTGACAGGAGCGGCCCTGGTGATAATCGACTTTATTGCCGCCGTTTCGTTCGCATCCTCGCCCACAACTGCATGCTGAGCGACGATGGAAAGAAGTTCCTGTTTAGGATATGCTGAGTGCAATCCAAACCATAATCATAATCAGTGAGAACCAGTTGATGGATCAGACGATTGGCGGCTCGCACCAGACTGGAACATCGAGGGGGTCATTTGGGGAAAGCCTTCATCTGATCGATTGGCGTCAGCTGCTTCAGGGCGGCGATAATCACAAATCTGGTATGGGGGGGCGAGGTGGATAATGCGGGGAGGGTTGAGCTTCAAGAGGACCCAAAAAAATCGGTGGTGATGCAAGGTGGACAAAGCAAAGCAAAAGAATGATGCTGCTCAAGACAAAGTGATTCAGCGGAAAAAAATCTATTGCGGCTACTGCTGTAGCGACATCTACCTTGCAAGTTGCAATAACCACCTTTTTTCGAATTAGAAAAGTGCGGTTTCATTGAGAAACAATTTTAATTTAGCCAGACACTTTAAGCGATTACAGAGATTAAGGAAAAGAAACAAATTAAAAATGGCTTGACCCTGGGTACAAAATTTGTTTTAGAAAGATCATTTTAACATTAAGAAATCAACGCGCGTGTCTTGTGAAGCCAAACCGACCACAATTTAAATGGCTGCAGGCAAAACTTCCTGAGCAGTGCGGTACGGTTTACGGTAGTGCAAACAATTCGATTGGCGGAAACGCCAGCATGGAGTTTGGAAAGGGTTTCACGTAAAATTCTACAACATTTTTTTCTGTAGATGACTTATGACCAAGGTAATCAGTTT
The DNA here is from genome assembly GCA_024499935.1 of Tyrophagus putrescentiae. Lineage (NCBI taxonomy): Eukaryota > Metazoa > Arthropoda > Arachnida > Sarcoptiformes > Acaridae > Tyrophagus > Tyrophagus putrescentiae. Next base: position 2,909,530 of record JAMZRA010000004.1, read on the forward strand.
ATGCAAACTCTACATTGGTGACAGTAGTAGTACGCAAATAGATGGCCTGGCAGTTAGGCAGTGTCCCCTGAAAGTTTAGCCACCCCTTTCTGTGGGTGATAATCGATGGACAAATCTAGATCAAAGGTCGCACTGAGCTCAGCTGAGTCAGTGGACGGGTAAACTTCGTTTTTGTAGCTCAAAATTAACGACAATGAAGGTGAGCCCAAATGTGGTAGTTGAGAGAGTGCAGGAACAGAGTTCTCACTTGGGTGCGCTCATTTGGGAATAAAGTTTCTAAACCAGTGAAGTGATAGATGAAAATTTGCTGACCACTTAGATGTATACATTTTTTAAAATTTAGCCTTTTAAGCGAACAATGGATTGCAGAGAGGCTCACGAGAGGGGTAAAACTACATAATCAAACCCCAAAAATTCTGAAGCTCAAGATGCACCTGAAGATCGACATTGCCGACGGCCCTGAAATTCGAGATAGGCCAAAAAAGGAGGGAAAATTGGGCCCCCGTTCATGGGGTATCACTTCAATCAGCTGTGCTAGTATGGTAGATCGGGAATATTTTCTTCCCATCCCAGGATGGCCAAGTGCTGCAGAGCTGTAAGACTGTTGATGGCGGTGACGAGTGGGCAAGTCACTTTGACAGAGAATTCACATGGCTTATCTATTGTAAGGCTGATCAGTTGACTGGCCAAACGAGGGTGCTGCAGCAAAGAGGTCAGGTACTCAATGTTGCTTTTTCAAAACACAAGCTAGACTGCCCACTTAGATTGGTGACGGCAGAGAACAGAACGGTGACCAGTTCCTCAACGGTGGGCATTTCATCCTTACAAAACTTCTTGAACTTTAGACTGTTCCACTTGCTAACACGAATAGCCTTTGGCTGATGGGTGGCTGCATTGCCGCCGCTGCGTTCAGCATCCTTGACCCACAGTTGTATACTGGGCGACGACGGAAAGAAGTTATTGTTAAGGTTTTTGAATGTGTTCCAAATCATGATAACTGATGATGACGTTTTGTCAGAGCATCACAAAGGGATCAGTCGGCCTAGTAAAACCGTACAAGGGCCTCTACAGCTGTGTTTCTCAGCAAAAAACGGTTTTGCTACTGGTTAAGTAGTTTCCCAAGATAAACTGCCAAATATTTTAAAAATTAAAAATCTAAATCGTCCAAAATGGCTTTTTGTGTCATATTCATACGCAAAATAGACACCACTTTTTGCTTTTGCTGCCTTTTCTGTCGACACCAATAAGATGTGGGTCTTCTCTTGCACATCAACAGGACTCACCATCATGGTTTGCAAGCAGGTTTGGTGGTCCTGTTGTTAAGAATGTGCACATTTGATGATAACAGCACAATAATGATTTGTCGCAAAGATGTGCGTACTATTTACTGTTTTATTGCCAATACATCAGCAATCTAATCTGTATCTGACGCATGAATCGCTTTCCAGCTTTAGCAGATGGTAGCTTAGTGGCGGCTCAGCGAGAGTCAGATAATTGAAGCACCGCTGTTGTGCCACAAGGCACATCTTGATTGGGGAGGCAGAAAAAGAAGCAGACAACAGATAAGGTAATATAGATAACAGTAAAACTGTTTTATTTCGTCGCATAGGAGCACTGGATTGGTAATCTTGGAGTAATATTAAGAACGAAACTTTTATATTAAAATTCATATTGTATAGAGTAGTAAAAGTGAAGTACAAAACGAAACCAAGTAAAAACGGTTATTACAGAAGTAATGTTGTTGTCGTTGTCATCAGTAGTTGATGTTAGAGTTAAAGTGTCCACTGTCAGTGTAGGTGAAAGGAGTTGCGAAATCTCCAGCCGTCTGGCGGAACGTATGCACAATGTTCTTTCAACGATTGAACTGCTGAAACTCCTGATCGCTGATCTCCCAGCTGAAACTCCTCCTCAATCAATCGTGGATGTTGTAGTTGGTGGCAATGTCCGAGTTGCCACCAGATCCTGCGATGCTGTCTTTGAAGTTGTACGGTCCGGTAGATTGGCTTGGAGGAGTAGTGGAGCAGGAGTGCTCGGGTGGCAGTCGCTGTTCTTGTGGTTGATCTCCGCGAGGATGATGTTGAAGACGTTGTTCACGCGTTCATCAATGTACTTCAGCGAAGGGGTGGGGGCCGCGGCGAGGGGCGAAGGGCTCGGAGTGGCAAAGGAGAAACGCGGCGACGAGGAGGAAGCTCCCGCCTGCGAAGTGGACCTCCTCTCGACGGAGTTCAGGAAGCTGCGAATGGCGGCGGTAGAGGGGATCAGCTTTCTTCGGACCATCTTGAAGGTGTGGTGGGTGTTTAAAGAAAGGGGGGAAAAAGGTTTAAAAATTGAAACGTTTTAAAAATAGGGAAAGTGAGAAATCGGGTTCAACAATGGGCAAGCAGCTTCGTTTTTTTTACTGCTGTGTTTGGCAGCCCCTTCACTCACCTCAGCAGTAAAATTTTAAAATTGTGTCAAATTGACGAGCAAAAGCAGAAGCCCGAATAGTGAATAGTTTTTGGGTTTTAGGATTAAGGGGAGGGAGAGAAAATGCGGAACCAGACAGGGGATAATTGAGTGAGGGAAAAGAGGAGCTTAAAAAAAAATGGAGCCAAAAGAGGAGTCCCGCAGTGTTTTCGGTTTGAGTGACTGGCAAAGGGCCAAGGCATTGCCCACGAGCGCCTAAATAAAAACCAGCCATCACCAGGAGAGTGGGCTGAGTCGTTTATGTTGCGTCAATGATGCAGCCAAAAGGGGGGATGGGGGGGGAAGGGGGGTTTGGGTGGTTTTGATGGATGGGTCCCCCCCCTTTTTTTTTCGGGGAAAAATCGAGAGGGGTGGGGGAAAAGGGAAAAAAAACACACAATTAAAAAGTCGTGTTTACTCGCTTTCCGCGTTTTGTTCTTCTTCTGTCCGCCCTTTTCCTTTCCCCCCCATCAACATTGGGTAAGAGCAGATTGTCGATCCTTGGCAATGCTGATAAGAGCAGTCGGAGAATGTGGGGTGCTTGTGTTTAAGTGTAAGCTTGCTTGACAAAAGTGGGGACAGCCCGGGGATTAACCCGAGCTAGAGTAGAGGAAAAAAAGAAATAGGAGAAAGGGGAAACTGGTTAGATAATGGAGGGTAAAAATACTGGAGTTACACAAGAGGGCAAAAAGGTGATGAGAAGAAGAAGAAGAATCGGTTTTTATGTAACTGCACAGTTTACAACAGGGGAAAAGATAGCAGACGCAAGCTGCCTCGGACTGGTTGGGAAAAAAGTTTGGGAAAAAGATAGCAGCCCCCCAATTGATTTCCCCGTATGTGGCCAGACTAATTGGGAAACCCGGGACCAACAGACTTGATTTTAGAAAGGTAGTCTGATGGGTTTTGCTTTAAAAAAGAACAAGAATATTAGAGGGGTCTAAAATGTATACTGCTGTTTTTCAGATACATTTTTTTCTATAAAATGGTTGACGCCGTAAAATGACGTAGTTTTGGGGTAGCGTGCAGAGACGGTGTGCCGACTACCCCCGCCACTGCCCCGTACACAGATTTCTATCACTCGAATCTGTGACCTTTTGGGTGTTTTTAGGCATTGTTTATATGCATTTACAGCAGCCACTACTAACGTTTTTCCCCCTTAACTTTTGTAGTTTGGGATCAAAAAAAGTCGGGTGATTATTGCTTGATTGTCGGAAATTTTAGACTTCTAAGCATGCAAGGAAAATAAGGGCCGTTTTTGGGGCGCGATGTCCTCCTACGCCCATCAGTTTGGGAAGAAGGTGGTAGGGCAGATAAGAGGAAAGAAAAGAGAATTAGGTGCTGGGAGCACTGGGCAAAACTTTTGGGTGCAGTCGATCTTTTAAGTTGCAGTTGGATTGAGAGGAGAAATAAAGTACGCAGGGTTTCGTGACCGGGTAACGGTGCTTTGGTGGCAATAAGGTTCGTTTTTAAACAGTAACAAGGTAAAGGAAGGCAACTCAAAACTGCCGCTGACCAGTTCTTTGAATAGTATTAAGAATGAAAGAAAAACAAAGTTTAGAAAAACCCCTTTTTAGGGCATTTAACGTTTGTGGCAACTCCGAGAGCAAAAGGTTGAAAATAAAACTGTTTACCTGAATAATTTTAGCCCCCAAACTTGTTTGAAGTATTAGTAAAATCTTTTGTTTACTTTTTTACATAATAATCTGCAAATGAAAAAAAGTTAGTAGTTGTACGAAAAATCAGATAAAAATTAAAAAAATGTCCATTTCCGGGGGCCCGATAAAAAGGGGTAAGGGGCCAAAATTAGACAGGGACTTTGCACATTGAATCGATGGGGGTAGCGGCGAAAAAAAAAAAGAAAACTTGGGTTATCGCCCCAATTACTACTAGAAACACAACACCATCAAAAGAGTAACAGAGAAAGCAGCACTTCTTTTGACAGCATTTTACGAGAAAAATAAAAATGAGAAAAAGGGTTCACAAAGTTCGTTTTTTTAAAGTAAGTCTGTTTTCACAAACATGCGGGTTCCGGATTGTCACGTGTGAATTAGTGTGTGAACACCACTTTGAACAGTTTAAGCGAGTTGTTGGGTAAATAAAAGATAAAGATGATGAAGTTTGGGTATAGTTTTAGGACCAATGCAGACTTCGTGAGGCAAATTTGGGGTTACAGTGGACAAATGATTCCCGACAACGAGTCACTTGACGACTTGAAAAAGGTGATAACTTAAATAAATAACGTTTCGTTTAAAAAACATCACAATAATTTCAAAAAATAAAGTTAAAAACAAATCGTGTCCTGTAGTGTTTCTTTGTGGTCATTCAAAGGTGACCTCCTTCCCATGCGGGGGCGCCGCTAAAGTTGACGCCCATCCGTCTCACGCTGAAGTGTGGGAAAGTCGAGATTTTTGGGTGAGGTCCTCAAGTGTTGTCAAAAAAGGGCACCCGATCGGAGGTGGGCCGGGAGCGATCGGTACCGTCTTAGAAAAAGACGGATACCGGCACGACGGACACCAAGTACGAGAGCGACGACGACGATGCAATGATCAGTCCTCGATGGCTGGAGGCCCCCCCCCCCCCCCCCTAGGTCGATCGTTGGTACTTCTTGCAGTTCATCTCATCTTCCAGTCTATGCAGTCCACACACTTCTGTCGAACACTGTCGGTTGTTTTTCAAAATGGTAAAAAAGGTTTAGAACCAAGAATCAAAGTATCAACAAAATCCCTTACCCAATCCTTGGAAATGCACTTGGGAGATTGTGACAGTTAGAAGCCGTGGCCAGGTGTCCGTCAGAATTCATATTGCTTTCTCAACCCACTTGCCGGCGGCGGCAGTTCCGCGCGAAGCTGACGTAGCCAATGGCAATGCGAGTAGTGGTTGCTGCCCAGACGTGCCCTCTCAAAGGACGAGCGGTACGCCTCCGGCCGGTCCGCCCACAACGATGTCGTCGGAAGTTGTTCCAGCGTGGGGCCCTGGTTTGCCGGCCAGGGAAAGTAGTCCACCCGCTTGCCCGTCTTCACGCCAGACTGTAGACGAGCAGCTCGCCCATGGCGTCTGCGACGTAATTTGTAGTAGTTGGAAGTTCATGGGCAAAGGACGCCGCTCGGAGGCGGGGAAGCCGGCGAAGCGATGGCCGCCGTCTCGCAAACTTGTGCCCCTTCGCCCGCCATCAGCGCATAGCCGTAATGGTCATTGAGCAGCTCTGCGGTTCGGTGTTCGTCTCCGGTCGGACCTTGGAGGAGTTCAGTGCGGGACGCCCTCGTACTCAAAGCTAAAGTCCCTTCTTCAGGTCGACCCAGTTGCACTCGGTTGAGCCAGTTCTCGTCGGCCAAACCAAAAGGTGCCGTTCGGTCGGCGTGCCGTGGCTGCTCCATCTGAAAAAAATAATCGATTCTAGGTCCAGTTTTATCAAAGCAATTATTTCATCGCGAGCATTTTACATCGCAGACAAAACAGAGGCCGCTAGCACCCATGAACAATCCCTAATGAAATGGTCGTGCAATGAATGGCTCGCGATGAAACTTTAAACAATGGAAAACTTTGGCTACCTGATCCATCATCACAGTCAATCCTCACATAAAAGGTTTAAAAGGTTGTTTAGAAAGGCTTTATGCTAAATCACAGGTTAATCTCACCATCACAGAGTCGCCAGTAGTCGAATGCACTGTCTTGTAGTCACCATCGTACTTCATTCTGGCAGCAAATCCGCTCCAGCTGAGAGCGTTCTGGATGCAGTTGTTAAAACTGAAACGTTCCAGTGCAAAGCAGCTGGCTGTGCCGCACCTCCTGGACAGCTCAAAGATAGCGCGAGAAGAACGGTCTGGCAGACCGCATTCGCCGTCTCGGCGTTCCACATTTGCTGTACGCGGCTGTAGTTGTACGACAAAATCTGAATCGGGGAAATGGTTAAAAACATACAACAAAGCATTTTAACTTACCTTTGAAACCTTTGGTGGATGTGAGCCGCTCTTCAAGAACAGGTGATCTCTCAACATGCGTCCGGCTCATTGAGAAAGGAGGCAAAGGAGAGAAGAAGAAAGAAGGAGAAACGACAACTTGGTCCAGAGGAGGCGAAAATCCGGCGAGTGGAAGGTTATCTTCTGCGCCGTAACATCGCCACAAACATCAGTGGCCACAATGTAGCTTCCCTTCCTGAGGTGTGATCGCCCGTTGGACCAGTGCCTTCCGATCACCTTCAGCGCGGATAGGGCCCCTCTAATTTTGGTAAAGTGCGCACTTATGAGCCAAATCGGTGTGTACCACCCACGAGGCTGGTGGCGTTGCCGTGTCAAATGTACAAGCTGGCAGGACAGGAGGCCTCGTCGGTGTTGTAGCGTAGCCCTCGGTAACAGTCGGCGATAAAGTTGCACCTTTTTAAAACAAAGTTAGGAAAAAAAAGAAGCGAAACAAATCCATCTCTCCATATTACCTGCTGCTTAAAGCTGTGAGGAGCACTGGTGATTGGACACACTGAACGTTGGGCCTGCACAACGATGTTCCATGAGTGTTAGGGATTGGGCACATCAGGAGGAATGTACGGGTCGGAAGTGGGGACGTCAGTACGGCGTGAAGGAGGGCACGTCGTCGATCGTTGCGAGGCACGGCTCAGTGCGGGCCCATTTGTCGCTTGATCTCGCAGCGAATGATAATCTGAAAAGACGTCCGCCGTGTCCGGCGGCGGCGAAGAATAATGTCGCCTTCTGCCAAGTAGTCGGCAATGAGAGAGACTAGGTCGGGCCGACCGTGTTGGACTCCTCGAGGTGTTGTAGCGTTCCGCACTTGCAGTTTGCAGTTTTGCGGTTCAATGAGGGTGTACAGAAGCGGATCTAGTTAAAAAATATATCAATCAAAATTTGATCCTCAAGTAAAGCCATTCCCCCTCACTCACCTGCAGTTAGCGCCCGAGTCGGCAATGAGCCGTTGGAGGACAAAGTACACCGTACAGCTGATTCTTCGCGCCCTTGCCGAGGAGTTCACGCTGGTTCGAGTGAGTGAGGTCAGTAGTAGTTCTCCGGCGAGTGGACGCGTGCTGGTCGAGGAGGGGAGGAAGGCAAGACCGTGCTGGCCATTTTCGCTGATGAAGGACCAGGCCAGAGGTCGTACTGCTGAAATGCCAAAAGGTCGCACTAAACAAGTTTTCAATGTCACAGATGCCAAGTACTTCTTCTCGCAGTGGGCCTCGTCTTCATCAACGGCAATCGTTGTAAGGTAAAAACAATTAAATTTAAGGACTATAAGCAAAAATTACTCTCCCCTTTACCTGTGCATCACAAACAGTCGGCCTTTGGAATGCAGGTTCCGTAGCTCTTGGCGCAATGAAACGATCCGCCGCGAGGGTGGAATGAACTGGGGTTGGCGTTGAACTTGGACGAGCTGCAGTTGAGGAATTGGATATTGGCGATCATAACGTGCTTTCGCTGCGGACTGCTTCAGACTGCCAATTGATATTGATAGGTTGTCCGCCCGGCGAGGTAGAGTCCCGCCGTTGCAGCCCCATAACTGTCCGGGATGTGATGTTGGTGAACTCATGTCCAGTGGCACCCACAGCAGCGGACTTGACATTGCCGCGTTGTGGGGCAATGAGCCGACAACCTGCATGAGCGGACAGTGGTTCGGCGTGCAGGCTAGGTGAAGCGCAGCGAAGACAGCGGCGCTGATCTCGTGATGGTCTTGCGCACCACATTGCTGTAGTCCGCGGTGGCCAGTGTTCAGGTCCATGTAGAGGAAGGTGGAGGGCAGGCCGGCCGGCAGTCGAAACGACCCGCTGTTATGTGCGACGCTTGGCGCACTCGACCAGATCAAGATGTAGTTAGCGCCCCGTCGGCGAGAAGATGTCCAGGCCAAGCACTGGTCGTTGATGTTCCGGTGGTAAAGGGACACTGTGGCTGGGGCAGTAGGGCGGCCGGCCTCATCAGACCCATCAGAACAATCAAATACAAAATTGCACTAAGAAGGGAAGGAACAGTGAATAGGTGTTACTTGATTACCGCAAATAAGCATACCTTGGCAATGTCGGCAGACAGAGGTTGTCCTTGGTTTTGACGCAGTAAAACTGGCCAGCCTGGCAGTTCGCCAGGGCGGGCGGTCGGTTACGGTTGTGGCTGTCGTTCCCGGGCGGTAGTCCCGGTGGAATGGTGGTTGGAGGGGGTCGACGAAGCAGCTGAGGAGAGAATGATGTCGTCGATGGCGACGCCGGCAAACTCGCCTCCAGAGACGCCAGAGATGATGATTAAAAACAAAACAGAACAAATGTTAAAGCAAGAAAACGCATACATCACATGATTAGTAGCTTACCTGGAACTCCACTACCCGGACTATCAGGTCAACGACGTTGATTCCACTCGGTCACGACTTTTCTTGAAAGCTCGTATCGATGATAGTGTCGGCGGTGGACGTTGAGCACGTAAATCCAATCTGTCTCATTCCGTCGTAGATGTAGTAGTAGAAGAGCAGACGACCGGTGGCAGAGGAGGTGGTCGCCTCAGCACCGGCGAGATGAAACCAGGACGTCGATCCAAAGGCAAAGGGGAAATGAACAAAAAAAACAATTCGTTTTCAAACCAAACAACAACACTTTTACAACAACTATCGTACGACTGTAGAGGGTAAGTGTCACGGAGTTGAAAAGGTAGGGTCAAAGGGAGGACCTGTTCCCATGCGGCCCTCTCGGCGCCGCGCCCTGAACCAACGTCCACGGTCATTGCCATTCGTACCCGGGTTGCACAGCGTCCACCCGGAGGGTTAAAACCGTCAGCCGCCTCAAAGTACAATTTGGTGGCGCCAGTCAGCAAGTGACGAGCCAGTGCCTCCGTCCGAAGCCAAAGGACATTGCAACTTTCCATCGCAAACCTACAGTCCCAGAATAAACTTAAACACTGCCAAAGTAGGGCTCTATCCTCCCTTCCACCTCAGCCAGGTGAATGCAGGTGTAGTGCTCGAGGCAGGTAAAACTGCCCCGCGGGGGAAAATTCTTGCCATTGACTGATCTGTGCGCGTGTGGAACAGCCCTGGAAGCGAATGTTGTCCACCGCCAGCGAGCAGTAGTTGGGTTGTGCAGTCGGATGAGCAATGGAAAAGGGTAGCGTCTGTCGGACGAGGCACATGTCAGGTGTTCCACCGGCGTTGATACTGGTCGTAGTTCGGGCGGTGTAGATGTACTTCAGGTGGTAAGAGTAATTGGAATGCCGTTTAGTCCGCCACCTCGACCATGGAAATGCGATGGTGGAGGAGCCGCCGTCTTTCCCTAACCGTAGTTTCTATGTCAATCATATTATTTTTACCAGGGTTTGGCCACGTAACATCTGTAGCCACGTAGTTAGTCCATGCGAAGGTGAATTCCGGGCAGAGGAGGACGTACTGGGGCGAGGAGAGTTCAGATTACACCCCCTTGCCACGGTCTCGCTCTGTGAGCCGTAGAAAGCATAAACTTTCCCTGCGCCGTCTTGAGCGTGTTTGTCCGGTCTTGGGTAGAATAGCCGCCTTCGAGGCCGCCGTCACCGCCCGGTCTCGCTGATCAAGCCGATGTGCAATGAATCCGGTCATGGGTGCTGGTGCTCCACAGGCACAGCGAATCCTCGGAGATGAGGGTCAAAGTCGCAGGTCGAAGGGCAGTCAGCTTCATCTTACACCGTTTGGCAGTTTTTATAGAAGTCGCACACTCATCGCCGTTCCCCCCCTCGAACTGCAGGTGTTGCATTGAAGACGAAACTGACTTTGTATTAGGCAGCCCTTGCCGGGCTTCGAGTGGTTGCCATTGCCGTGGTGGTGGGTGGCGGTGGGCCTGTTGCAGCTTTAAAGGCGGCAGTGAACGAATATCGTCAATGATGATGAAGGTTTTGTGGTTATGTGGGGTCTGGAAATAAAAAATAGTTAAAAACCATTCAGCAACCAAGCAATTACCACTAATTTTCCTAAAGACAATAGGGTAGGGCAGCGGGTGAGCAGCGGCATCGAGAACCGCTTCCCAAAAGTAAGTGTCATTCGGACTGGTGTCGATGGGTATGAGCAGCTTCGGTAGGTCGATTCCAATGGACCTTCTTCTACAACGATGGAGCGTGCCACGCCGTTCATCAGGCTACCAGAAGCGGAGGTGGCATGGCCGCTGCTGTCCGGTGTCAAAGAGCGGATGCTGAAGGCAGAGCTGGCGTCCACGGGTCACATGGACTGAAGGCCGCCCCGGTGAGCCCTCATAAAGTGGACCAGCTGGCGTCGGGTTGTGTGGTCGATGAGCGGGCCGATGAAGCCGCGCGTTTCGTAGCCGGCAAAGCGCGTCCACGTTGTGTCCGAAGATCTAGGGTCGACGTGCAGAGGTCTTCTTGCCGCCCTCAAAACTGCAGCGAAGCTGTCAATCTTGTCGCAGTAGCTCATCCTGTTATCACCACAATTTGTCCGGCGAAAAAGAGAAAACAGTTGCCAGAGAGAAAACTTTAAACAAAGTGAGCTCTAAGGGTAATCAACGAGCGGACTGGGCGGAATGCACACCTTCGTGATGACAACAGGTAAAGTAGACATTCTTTTCGCAGTTGGTGAAGTGTAGGGCGCCAGGGCGCAGTGATGGAGGGGCAGGGTCGCGAATCTTCACCGTCTCGCTGAGTTGTTCTTGTGCATCCGTGGGCGCCGGCCAAACTTGCAGCACCAGGCCCACTGTGTCGCCAATGAAAGACGCGGGCGCACTCCAGTGGCAGTAGGGCATCGACCGGAGCGGTGGAGCAAAGAGGCGGAGCTGAGCAGCGGGTTCGGTTGCGCCTGGCCACCTCAGCAGGGACAGCTCAGCGATTCGGCCGCCGAGGAGAACGTAGTAGCTGAAGGAGAAGGTGCCACCCGCCCCGGAGTGGCCCAAAGGCAACTGAGTGAGGTAGGCGGTGGAGCTGACGCCGTTCGCCGCAGCTCCGGAGAGGACGACGCCGTCCTCGCCAATGGCCCACAGACAGACGGCCTGCTGCTGTCACGCCACCCGTTGAGGAAGCTGTTATCGCCGCACTGGCTTCTGCCCGTCATCGCATATCAGAGAGGGGGGGTGGTGAGAGAGAGAGAGAGAGAGAGAGAGAGAGAGAGAAAGTTCAGAGGTCAGCGACTACTGTCAAACAGTGGCGGTGGTGATATCACTTTCTCGGAATTTCACGTCAGTGTCTGCAGTCCCTCTTTCTGTGTGGATCTTCAAAGGGAGACCGCTCTTACTCATGTTTGCCGATGCCTCTGCTGCACAGCACAGCGGCAAGTCTCCAGCCACCCGGTCAGCTCTCTTCATGCTTTTTATTGCTTTCAGCAGCAGCAGCAGCATTGTCACCCGACTCCAGTCTGCCAGCGATTACACTAATGATGGCTAACTGTGCAACAGCAGCATCTGCAGTTGCAGTAGCAGCACTGACGGCAATTGATCAACTGGTGGGTGAGTAACACTTCGGCGGTGGTAATGGTGGAGCTTTCTATATTTTCACAAAACAAAAAGGTATTATATGAGAATATTGGAAGTGTGAAAATAAAAGTGTGAAAACAAATCAAAAATTATAATGGTAAAGTAGTGGTGATGGGCGCTGGTAAGAGGACTTTCTGATTCAAAAACACAAAAATGTGTGCATCATTGTACTACTTATTTTTGTTTTCCGTTGCCTGATGCTGAGTTTGAAGATGTGACTTGAGATGACTGTTTCTTTTGAAACTTTGTTTGCAAATAGAACATTGAAATGGTCGAGAGTCGCTGTGAACCTGTTGGTGTTTCTGAAGATTACTTTTGAGAGCAAAAGATTTGGAGCAGGTTGTGCATTTGTGAGGTTGAGCGCCTGTGTGCACTAGTTGGTGTTTCTTGAGACAATATTCCAGCACAAATGATTTGGAGCATGTTTGACACTTGTACGCACGAATACCTGTGTGCACCTGTTTGTGTCGATTGAGATCTCCAATCAACATAAATGATTTAGAACATGTTGTACATTTGTGCGCTCGAATGCCAGTGTGCACCAATTGGTGTTTGTTGAGATCACCCTTTCGCCCAAATGATTTGGAGCATGTTGTACATTTGTGTGGTCGGAAGTCAGTGTGCACCAGTTGGTGTTTGTTGAGATCACCCTTTCGCCCAAATGCTATTCCGCAGGTGAAACACATATAGTCTTTAGCACCAGTGTGCACCACTTGGTGTGCCCTGAGATCGCCATATACCTTGAATGATTTGGGGCAAATCGTGCACTTGTGCGGTCGAGGGTCAGTGTGCATCACTCGATGTTCTTCAAGCGCAGATAAAGTATCAAATGTTCGCAAGCAGTTTCGGCATTTTGGTTGGCTCAACTGTTGTTCTGCTGATGCACTGGGGAAAGAATTTGTACCCGTGGGTTCAGTTAGAGGAGATTCTGCAGAAAAAAGAAATGTTAATTAAAAGGAAAAATATTCAAAAACTGTACTCACCACTGACTGCTGCAGAATCATCGATTTCAGTGGCATCCGAATCATAGTCCGCATCACCAGCCAGAGTGCCCTTCTTTGACTTGTCCGAATCGCTGCAGGTCGCTCCCAAGTTGACGACATTATCTGTAAACTCGCCACTGACTGCATAGGAATTGTCAATTTCTGTGGCATCTGAATCGTAGTCGGCATCTTCAACAGGGGAGCGCTTTTCTGACTCGTCATTAAAGCTTTTTGGTTCGCACCACTTTTGCACATTTGCTGGTCCAGGATAAGTATTTGTGCGCTTGGGTCCTGCAGCAAAGAAATGTTAGTCAGAAAAAATATAATCAAAATCTGACCACTCACCATGTAGTGGCGCAGAAGAAGATCCAGCTGCAGGAGTAAACCACCACTGACTGGCGGTGATGATGTTGAGAAACTGCAAAAACAACAGCTCCTTCAGTCACAGTCCACACTCGACACTCATTCAGTCATCTTCAGTCGTTTTTATGGGCACTCAGACAATAACCGTGTCACTCATCACACTCCGATTCAGTTCTTTCTAAAGTACTTCACCACTGCCCAGCCAAATCGTCGATCATGGCCAACAAGATCATGTCTCCCGCTGCTCGAATTGCAGCCTTTGGCCTAGGGTTCTTCTGCATTCACTTCATCCTTTGCATCGGCATCCACTTCCTGATGAGCACCGTCTACGTTCAAGAGCAGAGCCTCCTGGAGAAGACCATCAACAAGGAGCTCATCAAGTTGGAGATTGCTCGCTTTCGAGATGACTTCTTCTCAGGACGTGCCACAACACCAATGGCCATCAATGGCACCTGCCTGCAGGAAAAGGATAAACAGCTGAAAGCCTTTGACCATTGCAAGACCAATGAACAGTGGCGATTGAAGTACTCGGTCAACTCCACCTCCCTGGATACTGCATACGTGGAGCACTACGACGTTCAGGTAGGTAGCTCAGAAGAAGTTTTTGTTCATGTTTAGCAATCTAGGGAGTACTCACTATTTTCACTTACCGCAGGAGTTTTGCGTCTCGATGGAAAAGCACCGACAGTGCATGGAGGACCAAGCCAGGATAGTGTGCAGTGTCGACTTGCATAAATCAGCTTCGATCGTTCTTCCACTGCTCAGCTCTGTAGCAGCCCTCCCCTGGCTCGTCTTCGACACTCTACGTCTGGCTGATCATCGGCCTGGACGTCCCTGTGATGGCCCTCCTTCTCATCGCTTTCTGCGTCTGCCTCTTCCTGCACAAGGGAAAGAAAGCGGCCAAGAACAAACCGGTGGTAATGGACAGCTGAACAACCGTGTTGGACAGGCTGCGCCGGAAATCAGTGCCACCAACGACGATGGGGATGACAATGGCGGTAGCAACGACGAGACGAATCAGGCGTCGTCAGGTAGCGTTTAAGTCTGAATTCCAGTTTCTGTTTGCTGTTAGAAAGCTTGGCAAGCAGCAAACGTATCAACAACATCAACACGACGATCAGAGTTTCCCTTGAACTTTTCTTGCCCTACATTGTTTACTTTACTCGCACAGCGAGACGCCATTTTTGATTTATTCGAAACTCAGTTGTTCAGTACTCGCTTCCCGCTCAAAGGCAATTTTCAATGCCACTACACTTCTTCTCCTACCTCTCATTTTACACTGTTTTGTTCATTTTCAATTAAAACTTCATTGACTTTCAATTTATTCAACTTTTCAATTTATTCAAATGAGACATTTCACCGAAAAGGTGTTGTATTTAATTTGATTACACAATACCAAAGGTCAACTGGTTGCTCAAACTGTTATACTTTTCCACAACGATAACAACAATTTATAAAAGAAAACAAGCGCATTCTTTTCGCTAATAAATTTCTTATTTGTAAAAACTTTAGCGCCCACGCTTTTATTCCACTTGAATACGCTTTCATTCTGACACAGTTTGCGTGCTTTAGAAAGATGATGACAACAACAACAGCAACCATTTCCTCCAAACTTGTATTTTCACCAGTTTATTAATCAGTCTAAGTACCCGCCTAATTAGACCATTGACGCTAAGTTATTGTAGCAGTAATTAATTAATTACATCACATCAGACTGGTAGTCATTGTATCATTATTATCACAAAAATGAAAGCAACTTTTTCCGGTCGTCGTTTTCGTCGTCGGCCATGTTTGACGTCCCCTCTTTTCTCTGGTTCATCCCTTCATCTCATCTCTTTCAAGTGAGACAGCATGTCGTCACACAGAGTTCGATCAGACAGAAAAGGCACATTTGAAGGCGCTATCTTTTCTGAAAGAGGACAAGAAAGTGAAGAAAAGACGATCATCGACAGCCCTGCTGTCAACGATCGTCGTCGATTGTTCCTTTTCCTTCACTTCTCTCGATCTTTTTTTCGATTCTTCTTCTGTTGTTGTTGTTGTTATGCAAATTCACCGATGCACTTACAAGCTCTGTGTCTAATCTTTTGCTGTTCTTCACACACGGTTCAGCACTGTGCATTGGTCCTCAATTTGCAACTGACCAGTCGGATATCTTCCATGAAGATCACCTAAAAAGCAAAAAAAAAAAAGGATAGATAGAATCCAAAGTCTTTCTAATAAAAATAAAATTTTTTGCATTAAGAGCAATAACGTCAAACGGCGTTTTTTTTTGGGAAAAAAATTTAATGTTGAACACTCGAAACAAGTGATCTTTTTGTCAATTCGTTTGGGTACTTTTGGACAAAGGACTTTTCAAAATTAATTGGGTTCCTTTTTACAAAACAATAAAAACAAAAGTATTTATTTAACTTTTTGCTAAAACTGTTACAAAACTATTTTTTTATTTGAAAAAACACCAATTTTTGGGTTTTCAAGTTTTGTTTGAGTTCACAATCTAAAATAATTTAACAGATTTTTAATTTAATGCAAAAATTAGAAAAACTGATGAGTAAAAATTCGTTTTTGTCAGATACTACAAAAGTTAGGTTTAAACGAAACCAATTTTACAAATCAATGCAAAGTTTTTTTGCAAGCGAACTAACTTTTGTGATGTTACGAAAATCCAAATTTGGAAACTAGCAAATCATTTTCTGTTTACCACTTTGAATCAGATTAAAATTGGTTTCTTACTTTTAATTTAGTAGTTTCGGAAGAAAAAAATAAAAACTAACAATGAAAAACAGAAAAATATCCTTGTGCTAAGAAAGTATCAGAAATCAATACTCACCATTACTGTTTGCTCATTAAATTATTAATTAAAATTGAATTGCATCCAAAAACAACGGCTGTTGTTTAAAAATTAAAGTTTATTTCAAAAATCAAATCTTAATAATTAAATTTTTAAAAACTTATTTAAAAGTAAGACTTTGTTAACGCAGAAACAAAAAGCTTTACAAAAAAGTTTATCAATTTTTATAAAAAAAATTTATATGTAGCTAAGGTCTATATTTAAAATGACATTTTTTAAATGCTGAATAATTTTTAAAACTTGATTAAATTAAATTATTAAAATTATTATCAAACGACAGCATAAATGTGGTTGAAGATGACTAATAAAAAACAAAATTTTTTTTATTAAATAAGTTTGCAATTATTAAAATATTTAAAGTGAAAAAGTTTGAAAACATTTTGGTGAAAATTAAAAAAATGCGATGCAAACTAGAATGTGCACAAAATAGTGCAATTAAAAACCTATGTTTACTAACATAAAAAGTTTTATTGCTTTTAACAAAGTAAAGTTTTTCAATCATTGTTCAGATTGCCCATTAAACACTTATGTAACCTAACTTTACTAAAATAATGTAAAAACAAAAAACTTTATGCAAATATACAAACATGCAAATATGTAAAATAAGCTTTTTTAAAAAATAAGCCTTTTTAAGTTTTGATGATTTAAACTTAGGTTGCTTTAAATAGGCGTTTGAGTGTGCGGTTGTATGACAAAATGTAACAATTTTGAAATTTTTTATAAATTTAAAACAAACTAAACATAAGCATAACAGTGTTTTATGTTTTTTATCTAATTAAATTAAACTTTTTGGTTTTAGTTTTCCTTACGCGTGTTTTATTTACCCATTAGAAGGCATCTGTTGAATACTGTCACACATATTAGAATAGTGAAAGAATAGTAAAAAAAATAATGAAAAAAACGGCAGCAAATTATTGGCGTTGCGACTTGGTAGCAACAGATGTCACAAGAAAAAAAACTGTGCTGACTTAATTGAAATTGTAAAAAGTAAAAGTCAAAATGTCTTTTACAAACTGCCATTAAAACAACCAGTAAATTTTGGTAAACCCTTGTTTGTTTTAAAGGCGGATTTTAATTTTGAATGTTTTCAAAAAAATTTAAAACAAAACAATGAAATAAACGAATTTTAATTTGTGTTTTGGGTTTAATTTTTTAAAATAAATTAAAATTGTTATTTAAAAAACAAATAAAAAGTAATTAACAGCACAAAAAATAACTTTTAAGTCGGTTTACAACTAAAAATTAAAACTGACATTTTTGTCTGTGTTTTAAATAAATAAAAATCTTTTTTTAAAAGATGACAAATCATGTTGCACAAGTGTGCAAAATGCCCCTAATCACAATAATAATAATATCAAAACATTGTAAAAAAAAAACAAAAAATTAGATATTTTTATTGTTCTTTAGAGAGCTAAATCTCTCTTTCCCTCATTTGTTTTTGCCCGAGTTTAAAAAGCTTTGTTGGTTTGCCAAGTCAAATGAGCCCAAAATGATGCAGGAATAATTGAGGTGAGATGCGAGAAAAAAACGAAACATGTTGCCGAATGAGATTTAATGTTATGCCGTTGTCTTCTTTTTTTAGTCACACTGAAAAGTGAAGTCTGGCACTGCCACTGTGGCGATGTCACTTGTTCTTTTTGTGCTGTTGCCTTTCTTTTGTTTTTCTTTTCCTTCTTGCCATCATTTTTACCCTTAAATTGTGTTAACAACCAAATAAAGAAAAAGCGACACGCCGCCGCATTTATGGCTATTCATTTAAATCTAATTCACGCGTTCTCTTTTTATAATTTTTTTTACTAAAACTCAGTTTTTTAGTTTTTGTTTTGTGCAACTAAGTTGACTGATTCAGAGAACTGCTTTCTAAAAGGAAAACGCGACTCATTTTAAACTTTTTATTACAGACATTTCAACACAGTCAAACGACATTAGAAAGTTCCGAAATTTGTTTTTCACATGTTTTTTTGTGGGCAAAAAATATTTTCAAAACTAGCTAGTTTTTAAATTTGTCAAATGGAATTTACCGTTGCAAAATGTTAAAACGAGAGATGAAAAAGTCAAAACTAAAAATCAGCAGCGGATGCAGCACTATCCAAGAGCGGTAGTTTGATATTCGCGCAATTTGGAGAGAATCCATTCAATCTTTGCATCCTTTATGTGTCTGCGTTGACAATTCACTAGAGAAATCTTATGGGGTTTCTCTTTTTCCTTCAATTTCCGCAGCGCATTTGCTCTATTCTCTTCACTTTAGACATCAACAAAATTTCTATCCCAGTCACATACATACAACTTTTTATTAATATTTCAAATGCTTTTTTTATCTCAGCTACTCTCTACCCTGTCTACTTTGTTGTCCAAAGTTAAGTAATCTTATTCTATTTAGTTGCGCATTCTTAGCCATTTTTGCTTTTCATCATTCACAAGCAGCAGTTGCAGCACTTTATAAAATTGAAAAGTTTAAACAAAATTACCTTTGACGTCTTATTTCAGAAAACAGCAAAAAAATTTTAGTGAAAAAAAAGGAGCAAGAAAATAAGCACAGTAAACTGAATTTTTTTTCTAAAGTCAGCAGAATCGCTTAAACTAAACTCCTTCTAGAACAAAACTGCCCTTTTAATATTGGACATTCTTTCCTGTCACGCTCCTGTTTTTCCCCTTCTTTTCACTGTTATCCGCCAGCTCTCTCATTCACCACCCACACCATCACCACAATTGCTTACCATCATCATTTTAGCGGCCCAAACCACAGTTGCCCTGCAACAATCCAGAAAAACCGCATCTCACCATTCACAAAGCAAACTAAGAAAACGAAGAAGAAGAACCAAAGCAGATGAAGGTGCTCCGTTTTTTTCTTTGCTCTATAAAATATTTATCGCCATCAGCGGTGATAGTGCCTGGCTGGCTGACTTTTCCGCCTGTGCCTGTCAATAAATCCTCACCCTCTGGTTAATAGCGCGTGTCAAGTAGCGTTGTTGTTGAGTAGCTGGTTGTGTGTAAGATGGCGCAAAAAAGATAAATATATTTTAATTAAGCAGCCACCCAAACGGGGACGCTAATTTCTCCGAGACTCCGGTGATATTCTTTCTGAACAAAGATACTTTTTTTCGTCTATCTTCATTTTCTTCTCCTGTTCTCTTTACACATACCTAGCGACAGTTGTATTGTCTTTGCCTGCCTGTTTGCCTGCCTCAATCCATCAGTCTCCATCAGCGGTAGTAGTAGTGGTGGTGGTTGACTAATTTAACTTGCTTCTCACTGTTCTTGTACAGCCATTTGTAACCTTAGCGGATCGATAAGAGGGTCAGATGTGCAATTGCAAATGGAAAAAAGCAGCAAAAGTGTGCTGGGCAATGATGGAGTTGGGATGGAGTGGAGATAATAGAGCAACGAGGGTACGAGAGGACAGCAGAGGAAGACAACAGCACGTTTGCCAGACCAGAAGAAAGAAAAACACTGCCGCAGTAATAGTCGTAGTTTTCTTTGACTACTAGCTAATGTACATTTTTTGTGTATGCTTCAATGATCATTAAAAGTCAATGAGATTCAAAGAAGGAAGAGAGAGAGAAAGAGGATATGAGTATTGAATCCGGCGGCAGAAAAGAAAAAAAAGAGAAAACAGATAAAAATCGATAGGTATGTCTCCGCCACCACCACTACCACTTTCACTGTCTACAAAAGAAAGGGGGATAAACAAAGAAAAAAGTGGTGAATTGTACTGAAACCAACCCAAAACTAGGCAGTCAACTTGTCTTTACCCCCTGCCAGCCTGCGTATAACATGTTTTGAATTTTTAGTGACTGCAAAAGGAGGCAGACACAGAAAAAGAAAAAGAAAAAAAGCGGACAAACTGAGCAAACTGCTCACTGAAACTGTTAAAGTCAGGGGTCGACTTTGTTAGAAGAGATAGATGATAGATATCACGAAAAAAAGAGATCTGTTACTTGCAGAAACGGCAGCAGCGGCTTCTCTGCATTACATTTTCCATCATCTGACACTTTTCCCGTCCAGTTAAAGAAAAAAGTAATATACAGCTGAGTTTACTCCTCTTTTATGCATCATTTTTGCACTTTTTTCATTTTTGTTTTTAACATTTTTCCGGTGAAATTGTAAATTTGTTTCTGTGTTTGTTGATTTTTTCAAACGTTCAGCTAATGTTTGTTCTAACTGGGTTGACCCGACCAGTTCAAAAATGTTTTTAAAATTTTTAGCCAAAAGTGAGTTCAGCGTACTTAAAAGTAGCAAGAATTCGGCGGAGAACGTTGCACTCATCTCATGTTGCTGTTGTTGCTGTTGTTGATGCTTCACTTGCTTCCGTTTTGATGAGAAAATGCAAATTTTCAGAGGGTCACTTACACTACTACTATCTCTTTATCAAGTGCACCACCCGCATCATCATCATCTACCACCAGTACTACCAGCACCACCACCATCAGCAGCCGGTGACCGGTGAGTGTAATCATTTTCCAGTGTGCATACACAGCAGTGCTAAAGCACACACAGACATTAAAAAGAATGTGCAAAAGCAGTGGCTAAAGCAACACAGTGTTCAGCTGTTTTTCTTGTCCTCTGCTGCTGATGCTGCTTCTTTTGCAGCTGTTCAACCCGAGCACTCTGTTTCACTCTGCTACGAGGCTATATGCCTCTACTCTGGAACCCAAACACAGTGTCTCTAGAACTGTGTGAGTCTGTCAGTTAACGAGGAACAGCAGTGGCAGCAGCAGGCAGTGAACAGACAGCAGCAGCAGCACCACCACCACTACCACCACCATTTGGCGTTTCAGCGTAGATCTCAACAAATAGTGTGCTTCAATCTCTCCAGTCTGCAATTTTTGAAATGTTTCCCGCCACCGCAGACGTCTTTGTCGCCACACAGCCGCCTCTACTGCTTCTATTGACGCCAAAAAGTTAGCCGTTGCTTGCTCGATTTTTGCTTACAAGTTTCATTTGCTCGCCAGTATCACCCGAATTCACTTGCACCCATGGCGACACATTGGCCACATTCCCACACTCTACTACCACCACCACCACCAGCACTTCTGAATGTGTTTATTGTCCAGCCAGAGCAATTGATGATGATGATGGCGCTTTGACTGAAACACTGAAACAGCACTAGATTGCAGTGACAATTTACTCTGTGAGTGTTAGTACTGTTGGCAGCCAGTGCAGTGCTTCCCATTTCTGCCACTTCTTTTTCCAAAGAAATTGCAAACTTTTATTTTCTCATTTCCACACTTGAAATTTTATTTGCATTATTGCAACTCAGTCATGAGAGAGATGCATTCTTGCTACTGCTCACTTTACTCAACTGTTTACTCCACTGATGCTCTCGTGTCGGTTCAACGGATTGCGGTTAGAAGTTTATCAAAAAAAAGTTTTGTTTATGAAATGAAAAATCTGCCCTGGCTGAAATGGTGGCTTGACTTTGAATTTAATGCAAATTATACGACCTTCTTCTTTTTCTTTTTTTCTACTTATGAAGTAAAGTTTTTCACTGACTTGGGTTCCTAAAGTGATCGATACTACTCATTGAATTATTGCTTAGCTGATAACAGATAAGAAGAAGAATTGTCCTTCTTTGCTCCCTGACTACAGTTTGAGTAAGTATTACACACCATTACACTTTGAATACTATTTAATTTTTTTTAAAAAATATTAAATATTTTACTAGCCTAACTTGTAACAATTTTAAAACACATTTGAGTACGTTAACTGAAAGGGCAAAAAAGGCAACAGACAAGTTAAAAAATGCAAATTCTAAATCAGCGCAAGCACTGTAATTTTCCTCTTTTTTGTTCTTCCCCTTTGGTGTATCTAAATAAATCATCAAATACCATTCCATTACTTCAACAGTGTTATTTTCTCATTCAAGTTTAAACCGACCATTTACGGTGTTGTTAAAAAGAGACATTTTCCTTTTTAAAATAAATTACTTTAATTTGAACTGCCTGCCTACCTACCAACTATCCGCACTTCAAAGAAACAGCGACAGAGAAAACACCTAATTTAAATGTCAATTATTCATTGCGCTCCATTGCAACGGTTCATTTGCTTTTCAACAGCAAAATGAAACAGAAAAAATAAAAATTTGAAATAGAGCAGATTGAGTAATATTAATGTTTTAAAAAACACCAGCAAAAAGACAAAAGTTAAAAAATTGAAAAAGCAGAAAAATAAGCAAAAGTGCTTGAAAAAGTGTTATTTATAAATAACAAAAAATTTTCTGCTGAAATTGTTGCCATCTAATCTAGAGTAAAAAAATTGCAATTTAAAATGTTGCAAACTGCTTTAGTAAGTGCACTGAGAACCAAACGGCGACTCTTATCTTTTTTATTGTTTGTTTTTGACAAAAACCAAATATCATTTGTCATAATGAAAAGGGAATTTTGAAGTTGAAAAATGGTACTTTTTTGTCCATTCGTTTCTGTTGTGTTAATTCTTAGGCAAAAAGTAGTAAAATTGTTGCTTGTGTGATACATTTCGGTTTTTGTCTGCCCCATTTTTGGTATCAAGCCTTTTTTATTATGAATATTTTCTTCTTTGTTTGTTTTTATGTTTTGTATTCTTAAAGTGGCACTCTAAAGCAGCATCATTAAACACGCTACTGCCCTAGTAGTACTAGTGTTTGTTTTACAGAAGAAAAAAAGCAAAAGAGCAACGGGAAAATCTAGTTATGCAGCGTGGGACCACAATAATGCCCATGTCTAGGAAGAAAATCTTATTATTCAGCAGCAAAACAAAACCAAAACGCTAAATAGACTGTCATGTTGATTTTTAAATTGTAAAAATACTCTTTGCACTATTATCATTTTTTGCCTGCCCACCCAATCATTTGCTGCGGCTATTTACAAGAGATCCTTTTATCGACTTTAGTGCATTATTAGATCGGAAAGTAAAAGTAAAAGTGGTGCCCACAAACCAAATTAAGTGATTTATTAGCCGATTATTATGCGTCGCCTAATCGAAGTATCAACGGCCATTGCCGGATAAAAGAGAGAAAGAAAGTAGTTTTTAGAAAAAAACAACAGAAAGTAGTATAAACCAAATATTGAAAGCAAAGCATTTATAGTTCATTGAATTTTCTTTGTACAACAGTAACAGCAGAATGAGTATCAAGGATGCTCTCTCTCTCTCTCGTTTTCGTTCTTTTTTGTCCATTAAACGGTAATCAATTCACAGTGCATGGGCCCATTTAAGTGTCTTCTTATTATGATTTATACTAACGGGAAAATTTCACCCTGCAAATATCAAGAAAAAATATAAAATTTTTATCATCAAATGGCTGACTCTAATGATAAGTGGGCGGATACAATCTTTTTACATTTTAATCCAGACAAATGAAAGACTACACACACTGGTAAACAATAACGACTAATGGCGTAAACAAAAAAAAGAAAAAAAGTTATAAATTGATTAAAAATCAGGGATTTAAAGAGGCTTGCCTTGCTAGTAAAAGCCGCATACTTGTATGGTCTGCCGGATGCAATTTTTGCTCCTTTTCTCTCGTTTTCTTCCTTTTAGTCTTAGCCTCTCTACTTGACTCTCGCTCACTCTCTCTTTCTTTTCTCATCATCTGCCTGCAATTTAATTTGCAGTCACCACCACTACCACCACATCGAACATCAGCATCATCGACAGCGACGGCAGTAGCAAACGAGCTCAGTGTCTTTTCTTTTTCCCTCACTCCCCCGGAAAGACCGTTCAATTTGCCCAATTGGCTAGAGCCTTCTTCTTCTTTTCTTCTTCAGCATTTTCTTCTACGTTTTCTCCATCACTGTTCACTAGCCAATAATGACAAAGTTTTATGCTAGAAACGCAGTTTCTAGTTTTTTCAAGAGTAGCTGCTGCTGCTTCTGCTGCAGCTGATGATGATGATAAAAAAATAAAATAACCGGGCCAAAAAATCCGCACTCGCCTTGACTGCATGAGCAAGCAAAATGTTGGAGTTAACTGCTGCTTATCAAAAATTATTTTATTAACTAAAAGGCAACTAATGTGAAAAGAAATAAATCGGCTAAAATCAGAAAAAAGTGTCGGCACCAGTGGCAACAGTGCCACAACGACAGCGGTCACGGCGGTCGAACAAAAAATATGAGTGTGGGGGCGCAGAATACACACACTGCTCTCTGGTGCACTTAGTACACTCTGTTGACATTAATTCGCAATTTGAAATCAATAGGCTAGTCAGTGGCAGGCGAACAGGCAAATTGACGGAAAAGGCACTGCTATCTAAAAAGAAGAAGAAGAAAAGGGGCGATTTCTGAGAGTTTTGCGCGCTCAATTTCGCTAATTAAATTTTTTCATGATACTCAACAAAGTTTGAAAAGTGGAGGAAGCAAAGTGGGAACAAAAGCAAAAAAGCGGAATCATAAGCAAAGAATAACAAAAAACATAAAACATCAAAGAAAAGATAATAAAAATTATCAATTTTACCTTTCAATTTAAGGAATTTGTAACGGAGAAAAGGTTTTTCTTCTTTCTTTAACTTTTGAATTTCTCAAATTTCAGATCATTAAAATTCTCAGTTTCCCTGAGCAACCTTTGTTGTTTTTGTCGCATACGCCGTGTGGGTAGATTTGAAGGAAAACAAAACGTGTTTTCAAATTTTTTCTCCGTAAAATCTCTCTTTTGAGGCATCTCTAACAAAAAAGGCTCAATTTCCTGTCAGCTTTTCATTGTAATATCAAATTAATGGGCACAAACACATTTGAACTTTGCTTTTGTAAAGCTAGACGGGGAATTAAAAAACTCTTATAAAGGGCATTTTTTTGCAGATTTGCCTGCCAATATAAAAAATAAAACCTTCAAACATTTCAGTTTTTTCAAACATCATTTTTGACTGACAAAAAATGGATCATTATTGTTTGACAATCATTTTTTACCACTAATTTTGTTCAGTAATATTTTGTGTGTACGACACAAACTTACTTACACACAAATTGCAAACTTTTTGAGCAGTTTGTACAACCGCCGCTATTATGAGTCAATAATTAATGATCAGAGATGCCTGTTTTTTAATTTACTACTTTGCTAAAAATATTAACTGTTTGCCATAAATTATTCAAAACAAATAATGGTAACAGCAACTGCCTAGAAAACAGCCCAAAATTGAAAAAAGTTTGTTTTGATCATCACTCGCAGAAAGGCCAAAAGACAAATACAGAAATTGTGTTTGTTAAGCTTCTTATTATTTATTAATAGCGTTTTAAAAGGTTTGCATTTTTGCACAACGGCAATAAAAAAGTGAACAACGAATAAATAAAATGCAACACATTGCGCAAAAAATACAACTGAAAAAGAACTCTAAAACTAGTAACGATTACAAATACAGCAGCAAAACTAATATTTAATCTCATTAATTTTCATTAGATTTTAATCAAGCACAATGAACATCAACAAACAAAAGTTGGCAAACTAGGCTGGTTAACTGCACTCTTTACTTGACTGCTTCTTTCTTTTGCTCTCACTCTTTCAAATGAAAGAATATTAAAAATTTTTAATATGAAAAATGACATTCACTAATAGTCAGTGTACTTACTGCCAAATGCGCTGTTGTTGCTAATACAAAGGACAAACTTGTTGTAGACCCTTTATTTAATGTCCTATCAATTTGAATATTGCATTAGTATGCTAATAACATAATAGAAATTTTTAATATCTTTTCAGTCTTAAATTTCTCGTTGCAAAAGTTGCTGTTGTCACCCCTGCCTTCCCCCCTTGCGCATTTGAAAGTCAACGAAGCTAAGCTGAAGCAAAATTCTTAAAGAAATTAAATTTTACAATCAATATTTTCAATCGGCTGTTTTCTGAGCAAAAGCTTTGAACAATTTAATAATTGTTTGTCAACTTTTGAGGTATTAGAAGCGAGAGGACTAGTATTTTGCTATGTCTCGGCCAAATCCAGTACCGGAAGGAAAGAGGAAAGAGGAAGACCGCCAGTAATAATAATAGTGGACGGCAATAAAAGTAATAATAACAACAGCAGCGACAACGTCAGAGGCTGCTTCACCCACTGCCCACAGGCAAATATTTTCACTTCTGTCAGAACTCCCTCCCTCCCTCTCTTTTTTTTCTCTGCCTACTTTCACTTCTATTGTTATCTTTTTGTTCCAAGACACACACACACACAATTTTTTTCTGCACTCGAGTTGTTGAACAAACATTTTAATTGAAATTGTCTGCCTTTTCATCGAATTATTGAATTCCGCTCTCTCGCCTTCTTTAGCTTTCATTTTCACTGCAGCATCAGCATCAGCAGCACTTCTTAGCCAACAATTTAATCTTCTCCAATTCGGTACTCTCTAATTTCTAACCAGGGAAAACCGAGTCTGCAGCAAGTACTCCTCAGACGGTCAATTGCTCTAAATGGGCAGTAACAGAAGCATCATCAACAGCAGCAGCGGCAGCATATCGACGTCAGCACTGGTGGAAGCAGCCATGGTGGAGATGCTGGCCCACAGCGGCATCAGCGGCGTGGGAAATGACTCCGAGAGTCTTTCACAGGAGAGTGGAGAGCCATCACTGGAGGACCAAAGTGCCTGGTATAATGAAAGTCTGCTGCAGTTCATCTACGGGTACCGACAGGTGCACGGCGGCCTCAGTCTGGGCGTCTGCGTCTTTGGCATCATCGCCAATGTGCTCAACATTATCGTCCTCTCGAGGTACTGTCATAAAAAAGGAGTGCAAGGGCATTACCATTGGTAGTGTGCACACACTGTCATACACACTGACACCTTGATTACCACTGTAACTTCTAATCACACGCTCACAATTCTGCTGCTGTTTACTCAGGAAAAACATGATCTCACCGACGAATGCCATTCTGACGGGCATGGCAGTAAGCGACCTGGTGGTCATCGCCATTTACATTCCCCATGTGGTGCACCACTTTCTGCGGCAGTCGATTCCAGTGGCGGACAAGTACACCTACGGCTGGGCGGTGTACACGCTGGCGTACGCCTTTGTCAGCGTCGTCTTCCACTCCATTTCCATCTGGCTGACTGTACTGCTCGCCGTCTGGCGGTACGTCACCGTCAAGTAAGTTTACCAATGATGATGCCGATGATGATGATTAATATCAGCCCAGTAATGAATTTGGCTTTCCCTTCCTCTTATTTGCTTAACCTTTCCTCGATTTGTTTGTTTGCTTTCCGCATTGTTCTGCCCTGCATCCGATCATCATCATCATCAACATCCCCCGAACGCGGAACACAGATCACCCACAGGCAATAAGAGCTCCAGTTCAATGAGTCGTGCACTGATTGCCATCATTGGCACCTACGCACTGGTGCCCGTCTTCTGTATGCCCGTCTATTTCTGCTTCACCATTCAGACGTTTTCCCCTACGGAGGAGCCCAATGCGACGCTCTACAAGGTGAGAAACATTTCGATGGGACATTCGGTGCATGTACCGATGATTGAATAGATGATAAGCAAACATTGGCTTGGAAGTGCTGACAAGGCTAGGCTAGGCTAGACATTGCTTGATTGAGTGTGCAAACTCCAGACAACTAGATCAGCCTTTTCAGAAAATCCAATTTGATCCTTCTCTCAACCATAATCTTGGTGCTCAATAAAGTGAAATTAGCGGAAGGGAAACTTTGCAATTAACATGTTTTCCTTTGCTCGGCGTTTTCTTTTCTTCTGTGTTCCGCTTCTTCTTTTCCACTCGCCAGCTCAAATTAACTTTTAATTTAAATTAACAAAAAGTTTGATTTTGAAGTACTGAATGAAAGATAAGATAAGAAGGAAAGAAAAGAAAAACTCAAAGCACCGCAGACGCATTCACTGCAACAGTACTAGTCTGAATATATTCAAATCCCCAAACACAGACTTTATTTTCCTTCTCGGTTTTCTGTCTACCCTTTCATCACTGTTTCCCCTCAATTGAGACTAAATGAGAAATCTATAGAAAGGTTCCAAAAAGTAGTGGTAGTTTCTATTTCAGAGTACAGTCGCTATGTACAAACAAAGTACTTCGATTAAACGGTTTCTTTTCATGATTCGGCCATTGAGAAAACTTAGTTCATGTACACACACACTCAGATGACAAATATTTAGATACCCCTTTCCCCTCCATTTTTCCCTACTACCATCATCACCATCATCGCCATCAGCACCGGAATGCCGAGAGGCTGAGAGGCAAAACAGGAAATTGACTCCTTGGCTTGATTGTTGTTGTTGGTCGATATATTATATTATGATTATTGCTGCCTAGCTTGTTAATTTGACTCCTTTTCTCCCCTCCCCTTTTCTAATGCAGCAAAATGGTCAGCTGCAGCAGCAGCAACAACAGCTGCAATATGGCAGTCCACATTGGCGGCCTCGCACTAAAACCAGCGACCATCTCGATATCCTCGATTAACTCTTGCCGCCGCCGCCGTTGCCGCCAAAAAAGTTTCCCCTCTGTACCAAGTGCATTCAGTCAGTCATAGTGCTTCACTCAAATATTGCCTCTTTCAGTTTTCTTTTTTCCCTTTCACTCGCTAAGATCAATCAAAGGCAAACTCAAGTGGACGAAAGCTTGCTTATTGGCTATTCAGTTTCGGTTTGCTTTCACTCTTTCTCTTTCATTTGCTTACTCCCCCACTTTCACTGAAATGAAACCATAGCAATGAAAAAGCACTGCTGCATTTCAAATTACACAGAAACAGGCACTGTTTACGCTTTAAATAAAAGAAAGAAAAACATGAAAAAAGTTATATTGTTGTTGTTGTTGCTATTGTAGTACTTTTACATCTTCGTCGGTATTATTAGTTTTGCAGTGTCTGTGATAGGATTGTCCGTTTTGTACTAATTCTGGTACATCAGAGGAGAGATAAATAGAGCAAATCAGAGCTAAATTAGTCTTCTTCTTTTTGGTGACAATGAAAGTACTGTGTGCACTAAAGAAAAACAAGCCGCGTCACAAGCTGCAAAAACGCTAATATTAGTTTTTGAAAAAAGAATCTTCAGTTTCATTAAACAATTCCCATTAAGCCACTTAACCTCTAAAAAATGATTCAATTACCTCACACTCTTTGCCCTAAAAAAAGTTTTTTTGTTTTTTCACACTCATTAAGCGGCAGCAAGTGTGCAGTTTACTTTTTTGTTTTTCATTTTCCCATAACAGCCAGCTAACGATACAAAAGTGAAAAAAGTAAAAGTAGGCAATGAGTGGAATATAATTCACTAAAAGTGCGAAAAACTTGTACAGTTTCTTTTCTGTTAAACTACCATGCAAAAGCGGAAAAGAAAACAAATTTTTGCACTAAAGAAAATCTGAAGGAGAGAAAAGTAATAAAATAATTAAATAACAAAAGCCACCATTGTCTGGGAAACGGGCACACTAGCACATTTAAACCGAGACTAGTGTTGCAATTAGATTATTCAGCAAATTTCAAGTAGCAATTTAGAAAGGGAGGATTTCACAAAATGAGACGAGGCGCACACTTTTCTCTCAATTTTCTTCCAATGCATGAATTTTGATGATAGTCAAAATGGCGGTGAGGAATTAGAGAATAAAACGAAATGAAGAAGAGAATGAAGAGCCGAATGTTCTTAGAGAAATGATCTTAAAACAATTCTCGGCAATTGCTCCATCACACCAGCTTGCGTTTGAAAATCCTTCCACAGAAGAAGTGGTAGTTTAGTAGGAACACTCCAACTGGCCTAGTACTCTGAAATGCCAAATATGATTAAGCAAAACAATCCATTAATTTAAAATTTAAATTGCCCCAATTGCCGCCGAGCAGTTGCCGCCGTTAAAGGCACTCTACCACTACTACTACTACAACTTCTGCTGCTCTACACTACACCCTTTATCCTCTCACTTTGATTCGTAATAGCTCATTAAAGCTTAAGAAAACCTTCCAACTCGGTAGTAGTAGAAGAAGAAGAAGAAAAAGGAAGTGTAGTAAGCAGCGAGGGAACTTTAAATTTAATTAAAAAGCAAAAGCTCTCTACTCAATTGCCGGGTCTGTACTAGTGGTGCCAGTGGCCTATCAGTCTTTCTCCGCTAAAGATACTGCTTCTCAGACTTACACACATACACACAGGGGCAAAACAGGAACACCAGTAGTAGCAGTAGTAGTAGTCAGACATGATTAACTTTGATATATGTCCAGGAACGAAAGAAGAAAAAAAGAAGAAAAAACTTAGCAGCGGGAGGAAGAAGAGGAAAAAGCTGCTGTCGCTGCTGCAATTTCTTGTTCAGCTGTTACTGCTGCTGCCACAACTCCAATTGGAACACTTAGAAGAATGTGAACTGCCCAGTGAAAGTGTGTCTGTGTGTTTGTGTTAGCCCCCACCCCCACGCAAATCGCTGGACAATCAAATCAAAGCTCAGCTGTCAGAAACATGTGAACAGTTGTTGTGGCAGGACTACTAGTCCTGTGTGTTCAGTTGTTTGGTTTACTTTACTTTAGCTCTGACTTGAGCTAGACTAGAGTTTACTAGAACTACTGTAGATGTAGCTGTAGTAGACTAGTACTACTCAATACCAGCGGTGTAATCGAATATACATTGAGCGAATGGCAGCGACATGATGGGATAAATAGAAAGAAAAAGAAGGAGAAGAAGGAAAAAAAGAACAACAAACACTGAGATAACATAAAATTGGGCCAATTTGTCGGCGGCATCTTTGATTTCATATTCTGCATGCTGCTTTTCCATGCTTCATTTGCAGATCTTCTGCCTGCTTGTCTGTCTTTTTCTGTTTGAAATGTTTGATTTTGATAGAAATGATAGAACAAAAAAGTAGAACAAGTAGGCAAATGACGCGGGATCCTTGAATGAAAAGGGCGCATAAAGCATAAATTATGAATAGTTGCCACTGTGCTAGTACCACAGGAAATAATAATAATAAGATAATGCTCGGTGATAATAGTTTAAGCAGGGAAACGTTAGGTGTAGTAAATTTAAATGAAGAAACGATGACTGATGAGGCAGACTTTGCTTCAGTTCACAAGCACTTGCTGTACTAACAAAACATAAAGTTTTCCGTCAAACTAATCTGTTTCAATTATTTCCCCCCTTCTTCCTTTAGGTGGACATGCAGGAGCACCAGGTGCTGCAGAAGATCAACTTCTGGATGTTTAGCGTCTGTCTGAAGCTGGTGCCCTGCATATCACTCACCTACCTCACCGTGGAGCTGGTGCGCATTCTCTACCAGGCGAAGAACCGCCGGGAACGCCTTCTCGGCGTGGGCAAGTTTGGCGTTGCAGCAGCAGCAGCAGCAGCAGATCAGCAGGGAGCAACCAAGCAGCTGAGCAGCGGAAGTTCATCGGCGGCAGCGGCGGCCCAGCAACAGCAACAACAACAACAACAGCTGATTCCTTCGGCAGCTGAGAACCACAAAGGAGAAAGTGGAGTTGATGGGGCTGATAAGACGGGAACCACAAGTGGCGGTGGCGTGTACCTGGAGCTGGCCGACAGTTCGCCCACCACCGAGTACGATCAGTCAAGCAAAAGCAGCAGTAGAGGCGGAGAGTCGGTCGGCGAGTCAGGCGGCAGCTGCAGCCTCGCTGGGGCACTCCTCGGGTAAGTTGAATTAATTGATGCTGTTCCCCTTTACTTTGTTGTTGTTGTTGTTTTTAACGGTACCTGTGCTGAGCAGTAAAAATGGCCGGTAGCTTTGCTTCTTCTTTATGCTTCGTTGAGTTTGGTGTGGGCTGAAAGTCGAAAGAGCCCTCACTCTCCGGGGGAGGGGAAAAAGTGCAATGACATGATGAATGAAGTCAGTTTTTCAGCTGGCTGAAAGATATAAAACAATAGTTTTTTAGTTTTGGTAGTGGTGAAAGGATAAATGGAGGGATAAAGGTTTTGCACAGATGTTGAAAACAAACAGAGAAAAAGGAGGATAGCAAAAAGACAACACAGAAGATAGGTGAGAGAAAAATGACTTGCTTGCTTGCAAGATCAGCTGCTGTTGCACCTAAAAACCTAGATAACATAGTGAGGTGGTAATATAATTTAATCAGTCTCGCCTTAAACGTGAACGTTAGAGCAGAGAAAAGACAACCGGGAATGGCGGCGACGACAAACAAGCTAAAAGAGCAAACAAATAGCCAAAGCAAATAGTGAGAAGAGCAGAGAAAGCACTGTCAGCCCACCAGACGGCAACAGAGGGACTGCTGGCGAGGATGTAATTAATTTTAATTTACTTTTTTTTCACTTTGCTACCCATTTTTACAGATGCTGCAATAAGTTTGTTTTCAGCCTGTGCAGCAATCTCCTTGATCGCTGCTTCTGGTGCTGTGGCTTCATTCTCTGCTGTCCTTGCTTTGCATTCGCCAGCAGCAGTTCGGACGCAGTCACCAACTCATCCTCCGCCTCGGCTAATGGCGGCAGTGGCCACGGTCGTGGTCAGTTTAGGTACCACAATCCTAACCAGCAGACAAACTGTGGTACTGGGACAGGCAGCAGCAACAGCAGGCACCAGCATCGACCGCCAACCGCCGCCACCGCCACCTCATCATCATCGGCTGCCGGGCAGAACTCCGAGCGAACGACTCGAATGCTGATCGCCGTGCTGATCATGTTCCTCGTCTGCGAGTTTCCCATGGGCATTCTCGCGCTGTTGAGTGGTATTTTAGGTAATTAACACTGCAAATCTGCAGCAGTGTGCCCGCAAATGTGTGGCCCGCTGTTAATTTGAATAAATTGCATTCTGCTGATGCTGTTGCGGTGGTAGTGGCTGCAGTCGCAGCCACTCAATTAGTCTGGCGAGCACACGACAAATTCATTCACGCCATCTTTTTCGATTTTCACTTGAATCTAACTTTTCCTTTCTTTCTCCTTTTTTCTCACCCGCTCAATCTTTTGCAAATCCTGCTCTCCTTCTTCTGCAGGTAAACTCTTTTTCGTCAACATTTACAACAATTGTGGCGAGATTATGGATATGCTAGCGCTGATCAACTCTGCAGTCAACTTTGTTCTCTACTGTCTCATGTCAGCGCAATTTCGCAAGACCTTCTCGCAGCTTTTCTGCATTCGCTGGACTGAACGAGTCAGTGCGACAGGTGGCGGCGGGGCGGGGGGCTCTGGTGGACGAGGCTTTCGTCGAGGCTTCGTCCGCCCTGAGGCGACCTTTGCCACTGAGCTGATGGGCACCTACAATGAGACGCCGAGGAAGAGTGATGCCAGCGGCTCTGATGAGCACCACCACCAACAACAGCAACAAATGGACGGCGACGACAACGACGGCAGCGGTGGCAGCAATGGCTCACACTCTAACAGCAGAAACGGAAGTGGCAGCGGCAGTTCGGGCAAGAGTGTTAGCTTCTTTGGCCTCCGTGGTGGCCACAATGTTGCCCAGGAGACAATTGAAATGAGCACCGCTACTGCTGAAAACGTGCCCCAGAGTAGTAATGCTGCTGATGGAGATGGAAGCAAAAACTGCAAACACAAATACAGGGTAGACGTGGAAAAAATGGAAAAGCAGAAAAAATAGAGGAGGAGGCGGAAGGCCTTCTGGCAAAACGTGAAATGACTTTATGAGAATGTGAAAATGACAAAACAGAAAAGATATCGCTAAACGGTTTTATTCTTTTTATTACCAAAAAGTGTTATAAAAAATCTCACCTGTAAATGCACACCCACACACACCACATGCATGTTAATTTGCCACAAATTTTTCATTCTCTTTTTAACTTCCTTTTTTGCATTTCCTATCCTTTGTCGTTTTTTCCAATTACCATTAACAACATCGAGTGTGAAAGAAACCAAATATACAACTATTTTCTCCCTTTTTTGAATGCCTCCCCCTTCTTCAACCAATCAACTTTGAATGAAAAATTGCAACACCGAGCAACACAGATCGAGAGAGTACAAAGTAAAACAAACACCCGCACAGCCTAATAACACAATCAAATCCCCTCGCTCTGCTAATGAACGCTTCAATGACTTTTCTAAAGCCCCTCCTCCCTCTTTCCTTTTACTCCTCTCCTGTTCTCTTCCAAATCTCCCACCGACTACTAATCGCTTACTAATTTCTCTTCTATCAGACATCATCAGGACAGCCGCCTAGAACCCTAGCACAAGCCAATCCTTCACACACACACACACACCACCCAATTCTCAAGCACTAAATCTGCAAATAAAAACACCCTTGCAGGGAAAGATACACTGTTAATGCACCGAGAATCGATTGCAATCACATTACCATTAAAGTCTCCGTCATAGCGTCAGCTTTACTTCGCATCACCATCATCATCACCGCCGTCGTCACCACAGCCACCAACAAAAAATCAGTCCCTTATTTTTCCTTCCCCCTCTCCCCTTTTCTTAACGAGTTTGTGACTCTGTGTGCGTTGTCTTCATTAGAAATGGAAATTCAAATCCTGATCATCTGCATTTGTCATTGGAATCATACTTTGCCCGTTTGTTTTTCTCTGTCTCTGACGAACTGAATGTCTATCTATCTTTTTCTCTTTTTGGTTATTATTTGTCCCTCTTCACAAACACAAACACACACTCTTTTTTGCTACCACTCTATCATTTTTTCGTTACTTATGCACTACAGAAAAATTATGCTCTGCTTTAATCATAAATAATAAAAAAATTCTATCACAAATTCAAAATAAATCATCATTTCAATTTGTGACCGCATATACACTGAATGAGCAAACATACGGTATTATGCTTGATATATTGATGACAAAATCCTCTCTCCTGGTAGTTGTCAAATAGAAATTATGAATGCACTGAAATATTTTTGTTGTTTTTCATTTGCAAAATCAAGCAAAAAACCTCAATAATTGTATTAAACTACCTGAATGAATCATTTTAAACAAAATTAATTAGTTTTATAATTTGTAAACACAAGTTTCAAAACAAAAAAGGCATTATTGTCTGTCAAAAATTTAATTTTTAACTTTTTATCCAGTTTTTAACTTTTAATTTAAAAGCACTTCCGTAGATTTTTTCTAAACAAGAATTACAAAAACACAATTTTACTGGCACCACAAACACTACAACCGCCTGTTTCCGACCCTTACTTTTAGAAGCTGATTGACTGCTTAATTTTAAAATAGTTACAACAACAAAACACGACAAACACTAGTATAGCAGTTAAAGTTTAAAAAACTTGAAACAGAAAAAGATCTGAAAGTTTATTAACTTTTGAGTTGTTTTTCCTATTGTATTTTAACTTTTTTATTTTGTCTGCTCGTTTTTTGTTGAGCATCAATTTAGTTTAAACGACAAAAAGCACAAACACGACAAAACGGAAACAAAAAACAGCAAAAACATATGACAAAAAAATTTAAAAAGTGTTTTTACATACTTGCTTTGCAAACTTTATGTTGTTGTTTTGTAAAATGCTTAAAAACTTTTAGTCGCAAATAAAAATTAACTAAAAAATCAATGTATTTTTTTAAATTTTTTTTACACTGAACTCATTTTTTAAAACCGATTAATCCTTTTTAGTTTAATGACTAATAAATTTCATTTTAAATATTGCAAATTATTGTTTGTTTCATTTAGTAGCAGTTTTTTTCAGTCATTTTTTTCATTTTTTATTTTCTTACACTTTTACCGTTGCAAGAACTTTTGCACTTTTTCGTTTTTGGGTGGCCATCTCGTTTCCACTTTCACTCTAATGGAACGTAACAAAATAAAAAAAATCAGTGAATGAATGCATAAGGAGAAAAAGGAGTCAGAAAAAATAGGAGAGCAAGTGAAAGACACTGAGATTAATGCATTGCCGTGAAGCGGCATCAAGCGTAAATTGTTATTGTGTTGAATCTTTCTTGCATTTGCTCTCACTTTCCTTTTCACTTTCTCTTTCTTGCATTTTCTTTTTTTTGGCGCCTCAGTTTGCCCTAAAATCTGTCTTAATATCAGTTAGTAATAACAATAATATTATTAACATTGACAATGC
Source organism: Tyrophagus putrescentiae (assembly GCA_024499935.1). NCBI lineage: Eukaryota > Metazoa > Arthropoda > Arachnida > Sarcoptiformes > Acaridae > Tyrophagus > Tyrophagus putrescentiae. Next base: position 2,945,439 of record JAMZRA010000004.1, read on the forward strand.
CTAGTGAGAAACAGAGAGGGTAAGAAAGAAATGGCCCTAAGCCTCACATGAGCATCGTTTTGGAACGATGAAAAAATCATTGCAAAAAAACATTTTGCACTGAGATTATCCAGAAACAGCATGTAAAAAATGAAAATAAGTAGCCGTTTTATTATTATTTTAAAACAAGTAAAAATGATATAAAAGAATATAAACAAATACATTTTAAATATAACGGTCAATTTGTGCAGTTTTATTTTTAATTTTGTTAAATTTTAATCACATTTTTATACTGATAATACAAAAGTAAACAAAATACTATTAAAAGTATAAAAACTAGTTTAAATCTTTTTTATTGTGCTAAATGAATGTCAAAACAATGCAAAGTAAAAATAAAATGTGTTATTTTAATAACTTTAGTAAAAATAGCAGTTAAAACTTTTTATTTGAAATACAAATAAAAAGTTTTGTAAAAAACAAAACATTAAATAAGAAATATTGAGTTGACTATTGGTTTTAAATTTCCAAAAAATAAAACAAAAACGCAACATTCACATACACTCACGAAAAATATGATATTTGCAAAACAACAACAAAAAATTTTACAAAATTAAGTTTTAAAAAATATTTTTACATTTTTATAAATTTATAAATTGTGCATTTAAATTTTTGTTATATTTTACCAAGATCACTACAATATATTTTTATTGTAGAAAACATACATTGTATTTATTGAAAATAATCAACCGCAAAGTTAGGAGCAATTTCATCTTACAATATGTTTAAAAATTGTTAAGAAATATAAAAATTTTTGGCAGTAGTCCAACTAGATTGTAATTTATTTAAATTGAAACAAATTGAAGCTACCAAAATTGTTTTTAGCTAAACAAATTAAATCATATTCACATTGAAAAACTATCTTTTTGCAAAATTATTTAAATTATCTGTAAATCTCAAATCTAAACAGTCGTTTTGTATTGTTATCTGCTATACAAAAATAATAAAATTGACAAAATTTGTAATCAAAACAGCATGCATTTTTAAATTTTATTAAAATTACTAAATCATTCAGTCAAAATTTCAATCATTTTTGTTTCTAAATGTTTTTCATTTGTAAATTCATTGAATTTTTATAATATCCAAAAAATATTGAATAAAATTTTAGCTTTTAGTTTAATTAAAAAAATTTTATAAAACTTGTTTTTAATCTAATCTTTAAGTGAAAAAGTAACTTCAGATCACAAAAAAGCTTTAAAAAATACTGAACAAAAAAATGCTTGCATTTAAAAACAACATTTTACAAAAAAGCAAGTTCCATCTGGTGAGCCAAATTAAAAATACAAACTAAAAATAAAGTTGGGCTTATAATCAACAGTTATTTTGTTTGATTTTTACCCTTTTCTAATACAATCAGTCAACTAATAAATATTTAGTTTTTTTATAAAAAAATCATTTTTTTGCAAAACATTTTAGTTTGATTCTTCATTTAAATTTTTTATAAAAAACTTACAAATTTTTAGTTTTAGTAGTTGTAGTTATTTTTATTTAGTTTTGTTTAGTTTAAAGTTTATTTAACAAAATAAAAAAATGTAATATGTACAAAAGAGAAAAAACTAAAAATAAAAACTACAGTTTTTGCAAAAAAAACTTTAAATTTTTGTGCGTAAATCATGTCAGTTGTACTGATGTTCAGTTAAAATGACAGTCTGGTTTTTAAACAACTAAACAACTTTTTCTGTTTAGCATAAATAAACTTCAATTTAAATTTATCTTCAAACAACAACACTCACCAAAAAACTCTTACAAGGTAAACAACTGACTGTAAAAAAGTCTAACTCTTGCACTTTGCTAAAATAAATAGTAGCAACGGCGGCAACAGCAAAAAATGTACTGAAAATGCCAATAGTTGACCTACTGAACAGTAAGTGAACTTAAAAATACAGATTTGTTTTAAATTTTGTAAAATTTTACAAAAAAATTTTAGTGAGTCTCAAATGTACTTCAAAAGTACCAAAGGTTTGGCAAAAAATTGAATGTTAATATATGACAAAAAAGCAAAAAAAAGTTTTTTATTCAAGTTTTCTCCTCTTTACTAATCAGGTGCAATTGAAGTGGGCGTCTAGCTTTTTAATTGCAAGAAATTTCCAAATGATTGCACACAAAGGTGAACAATTGAGCATGAATTACAATTTGGTTTTTAGTGAACTAAATTTGCACAGCAATAAATTTTCTCAATTGCTACATCGGTTTTTGAAAAAAAGTGCCTACTAACAAGAACTACTCCGGTTGAGAATTCTGGGAAAAACAATATTCAAAATTTAATAATGTTGATTCTCAGAAAAAGTTTTTTTTCGTTCATTGTTTTTTCTTTATTCACAAAACCCAAGTAAGAGAGATTAAATTTAGAACCAAGCAGATTACGTAATAAAAATTGTATTTATTTTTAAACAGTGCGTGTAGACTAAAATGTGGAGCACATATTGTGTTACACCGCATTGAGAGCAGATCCTTTTAGTGGCACTGTTTTAAGCCTAATGTTATTTATGCAAATAAAAACAACACAATATTTTTTGCCACAACTTTTGAACGAATTGTTTCTGTAAAAAGGCAGAAAAAGTGTGTATCGGTTACTACTCAAACACAATTGAACTTATTACCAGCCTTATTGTGCCTGCCTACCTACCTGTCTACCTACTTACCACCCTCGTTCGTGCGTCATTCAAATGAACAGTCGTTTTACGTCAAAATAAAAACTAGTTCTAAGCCAGAAATGCCCAGAAAATAAAGTGAATGCTCAATGCAATTTCCATTTTCAATGCAATTTTGACAAAAATCTACTCGACATTCTTATGAATGTTTTTTATGTTTGTGTTTTTTCCGTTTTACTAAATAGCAGCAGCGGCATTAATTTGCCAATCAACAATCAACTGCAATGGCACAACAAATTGTTGTCGCCGTTCGCCAATGTATTTTTTCCATCTCAATTCCAAGTGTACCTTTTTATTTACTTCTTCCTTCTCAACTGCGATCAGCCACCAAGAGTTTTTGATATGGCTGCTGCTACTGCTGTTTTGGCAGCTGCAACAAACAATGAACAAAGTGCTCAAACGTTTTCTTTCTCATCAGTGTACAATTGCGCTGGCAAAAAAGTCAAGAGTTCAATTAACTTTTTCCGCCCCGTTTTGCACGGCGGCACTTGATTCTGATCAGCAGGGAAAAGTCTATTTATTTACTATGAGTACAACAGGCGGGCAACTTTGCCACTTGATATTTGAAAGGGGGCAAAGGAAGTTAAGAGAAAAAACCAACTGAGTAAGCAGCAAAAGAGGAGCAAAAAACTTTGCTCAGTCTTTCAGAGCGCAGAAAGTTTTTTGCTCGGTGATATTTTCCGCCATTCTAGCAAAAACACCAAAATTAAAAAATTGAAAAAAATTTTGATGTTTAAAAGAGTAAAAACTAACTTATAAAAACAATTTATTTAAATAAACTGGTTACTGGGAAATTTGGATGAAGCGCATGGTCAATAAAAAAATCTTCTGATAAAGCAAATTAATGAAATTCAAACTACACAGCTGATGTTGAAAAACTGCGTAAGAGAAGTAAATTGTCAAGAAAAGAAAAAGAATGATCATCATCAGTTACATGATCATTCGGTAGATAGTAGTGCTGAAGACGGTAATGGTGAACAGGAAGAACTCAACAAGAACAAAAAGGAGCTCTTGCCGAGTAGGCCGTAGTGGCAAGGGCCAACACAGGAATACTGAAGAACAGTGGTCGGCTAAGCTGAACTGAGCTGAGAGCTGAAGGAGCTCTTCCGAGTGGAGCACATGTCCGGCGTTGGTTGCTGCTGCTGTTGCTGCTTCTCATTCCGTTCACCTCCATTGCGCTATATATCACCTTTTAATGGTGAGGTCTACCGCCAGCAGCAGCAGAAGAGACGACCACAGCACAGCACCGGCACTGTACAACATTGCACGACTATCAACAGCCTCTTCCCGTGCTTGCATGCATCCCATTTGTCGAATACTTCAATTTGAAAGTAACTCGTGAGTCGCGGCAAAATCGGGTCTACTTCAGTTGTGAGTGTCACTCGGTGAACAGCAGTTTTATCTTCTTTTTCTTCTTTTCTGCTTTTATTTTCTGTTCTGATTTTTCTGCTGTCTGCCTACAGAATCATCATTTTGGTTTTTATTAGCAGTTGCCTACTACTTTCTTCTTCAGTCAACTTTTATCGCTGCTGCCGAACAGATGAACAGCAACAATTTTTTCCAGCTAATTTTTTAAGTTCAACTTGAAATGTTTTTCTTTTTTCTCTTATGCATCATGTGAACACTTGTGATCACTTCTCAATCAATGAAGTACTGAAACACTCCTGAAACGATATGACGCAATTTTCTCACTAACTTGATGTGATTTGAATATTTTTCCAGACAGTTTATTTCAAGCTAACTCTTCAACTTAAATGTCAACTATCTTGTTGAAACTAGAGTAAGTTATTCTTTTTAGTTTTAGTTTTAAAAAGTGACTTATTATTTTTTAAATTATTTTTTACTGACTAAAAGTCATATAAACTTTTTGTAGACTTTTTTTAATTAAATTTCATAGAATAAAAACACATCTGGCAGCTATTTGAACTAATAACAAAAAACAGTGACAATGACAAAAAAGCTCTGGTTAAAGCTGACTAGTTTTTTGCTAACTTACCCATTTGCATCATTTGCCCATTTACATCAAAGACCCATTTGCAGAATTTTTTGTTTGAGAAGAAAAAAATGACTTGTCTGATGATCAAAACAAGTTTGAAGAAGGCTTAGGCTAAGAAAGGACAGTGCGTGAAGGCGAAGAGTGAACTTGACCACTTGAGACAGTAATGAACAGACAGTGAGTGAAAAAAAAGAAATAAATGATCAGAATTACACTTTCCACCACTCAGTACTGGGGAATTACTGACTTCGAAAAGGGACAGGGCGGGAGAATACAAAAAATGCGAATTGTTTTTTTCGGTCACAAACAACAACAACAAGTAAAGACAGTAGCGACAAACTAGTAGAAAGTGCAAAGTTCTCTCTCTCTCTCTCTCTCTCTCTCTCTCTCTCTCTCTCTCTCTCTCTCTCTCTCTCTCTTGCTCGCTCACTTTCACTTCAGGCAAAGAAAATGCAGAGGCACTAGAATTGAATTGAAAAGGGAAATTGGGCACAAAGAGGCAGAAGAAGAAGCCGCCTTAGTCTTAGCCGTTGTTGTTGATGCTGCTGTTGCTGTTGCTGATGCTGATGGCTTCAAACGAGGAAACTACTGGACGCCATTTGACATTTGTCAGATCAGAAGAGGCGAATCCAATAGCAGCAGCAGCAGCAGCAGCGGCAGTGACAGACGTTTTCTCGTTCCCTCTCAGCTGGCAATGAATTATCTGCCTGCTTGTGTATGTGTCAGTGCAATCTTCTTTCACTTGGCCTCCTAGTCCCCTTTTTTCCCGCCGCCGCTTCTTCTGCTGCTGCTACTGTTGTTGCCTCCGTCGCCCAGATGAGTTTAGGCGAGGCAGCCGAAACTGCAAAAGCAGGCCAATGGCGGTTCTTCAGAAGAATAAATACAAAACACCATACACAAACGAGTAAGAGGGAAATGCGAGAAATAGCGGGAATGAACGGCTGAGCAAATGAATATAAATACTAAACACAACAAACGAGGCAGATAGGCACACATCAACAGCAACAGCAACATCAGCAACACCAGCAGCTGAAAAGGCAGCGAATTGTGGTGTAGAAAAGAAGATTATTGTAATAAATGATAACATCAGTTCTCGGGTTGAACGAGAGGAGATAGAAGCCAGAGAGTGAAACCAGACGTAATACACTGCAGGACAGTTGACTGCTGTTGCTGTGGTGTTGTTGCTGTGGTCAGTGCTGATGATGCTGATGATATTGCCGCTGCTGGTGCTGCTGCTGCCTCTGCTGTTTGGGTGTTGGTGAGATTTGCCCCCAATGTACCCCTCTCTCGGGTGCTGTTTTGCGGATAAGTTGGCAGAGTTGGGCATAACAAGGCAAGGGACACTACACTTTGGAATGCAAACATGGAGGACACTTTACCATTGGCAGGCCCTCTTGTGAGTTGCAATGAACTTCTTCAAACAGTCACCATCATTAGCCACACAGCAGACCAAAACGCTTCATACATTGTCACGCAGTTGTCTTGCTGAGTTGTCCTTTTAACTTTTTTTGGTTGCCTTTTTGCAAAATAGAAAAAAATTGAACCGTATACTAAAATTAAGTTAGATATATTTTAACTTTTGTTTTGTAGCAGAACCCATTGAATATAAAAATAGCTAAATTTATTCAGACGGCAAAGAAAAACAACAACATCGGCAACAGCAGCAGCAAAGTATGTATGCTGCATTAATGAAAAGGCAATTATGAAGAAGTGTACAGCTCAAAGTGTATACACATATTCAAGTACTTTTTTGATTATTTAGCTTCTACTTCTCTTTTTTGTCGGTCCGCATTGAATTCTCGTAAATTAGCCTAATTAAATTATAATTTTGTTGTCCTTTAGTGCAATGCTGAATGTGGAATGGTAATTAGCAGTGTCAAGTAATGCATTTGAATGCCGCTTTTTGTGGGTCTTCGGTGTATTTGCTAAATTTTGATTGAGATGGAGAAAAAAATAGTGAAAATAGAGTTGTTGAATTTTGTCAATAGAAGCAACGCAAAAAGACAAAACAGCAATAGAAAACTGTATGCTTTAGCAATGGTTGTGCACCCAAACTCATTGACACGTGTAAGATCATCTACTTCAAATAGAAATCAGATTAAAAAGGCAATGTCTAAATTTAGAGTGAATCAAAGAGATGCATCAAATTTAGAAAAAAAGGAAAAAGAAAGCTAGCGCCTCAGCAAATTCAATCAGTACTCGCTGAAGCTGAAATCTGTTTCCCGTTTTGAAAACTCTGCCTCCGCTTTTTTCCGTTTTCACTATCTAGGCTAAACTTAATGTGCAAAGAAGATAATTTATTAGTGGAACTTTCAGTGGAATTGATTTTGCAGCAATTTGCAGTCAAAAATAAAAACAGAAAAAAAGAATGCATCATTTCATTGGTACAGAAAGTTGAAAGTTTACATCAGTGAGCAGTCAGTGTACGGTACTTGGACGACAGACTGTAAATGCAAGAGTTTAGAAGATGGTAAATATTTGATTGCACAAACTAAAGTCCAGACTAAAGTCTCTTTTCTAATGATGTATGTTTTTCCTCCTCCATTAGTGAGTAGGCTAAAGAGAGGGTTTGCTAGCTGCTAACTGTTTTCTTAAAAGATTAAAAATAGAAAACATGAAAATTGCGTTCTGATGTGAATCAAACAGAAGGGAACCGGATTTAGATTTCCAGATTTAATCAATCTGGTAAACAGCGTACAGACAATAGTAAGTTGAAACACAATTTGGCAAGTTAATTTAATTTATCTTAAGAGAAAAATGTAAAATGGTTTTATTTTTATTTACCTCTCAATCATTTGGGTAAAGAAAGAGGAGAAAGCCAAAAAGTTTAGACATTTTTCCGCCCGTCAGCAGACATTCAGGCTTTGATGTGTTAAATTATTCAGTAAGTATAGTTAAGTGGATAAAAACTTCTAATCAACCAAACTTTCCGCTTTATAATTGAAAATGCATACAATTCAAGATGCTAAATCGTACAAACAAAATGTTTATAGTTTCATCAAGTTGATACAGCACATTTGTTATTTCATACATAAAGTAAATTAAAATTTTTTAAAACTTTTTTAATTAACACTTAAAAATTTATGTAAACTACAAAATAAAACTGTTTTTACTATTCCGTTAATTAATTAATTAAATGCAAAACCAAATCAATTTCCCCAAACAGATTCATTAATAAAGAGCTCTTCCGTTGTTTTTTAGTTAACTTTCACTACGGACAACCACGGTAATCAATTCTCTACTTCTGCGGCTTCTTCAGTTTAATTTAGCCTCTGCCACCACCACCACTATAGCCTCTCAAAAAGAGTCGCTATTTCAATAGTAATGAGCAGCAGCTGCCCATTGCATCACCAGCAACACAAATAGACACCAGGCAAACAAATCAATGGCGGAAGAACATGGACAGAGAGGCAAACAACAGCCTGAACAACAACAACAACTCGCCACTTGCACACTTTTTTCTTCTTACAAAACGCAAGAATCACACATTGTCATTAATTAACTTAATGCATTCCTCTCGTTGAGACGGCAAAGAAAGACAAAGATAAACAAAAGAGAACATAAGAACTTTTTTCTTTACTAAAATAGTCGACAGTGAAAAAACGGAATAAGTGACAAAATCTCGACTTTCTCCCCCTCTCTTACATTTGCTAAGATGGACATCCTAAGCTTTGGCACCTTTGAGCCGTTGCCAATTGACCAACAGGCGGTCTCTAGCAGTGTCGCCGGCAGTGGTGCTGGTGGATTGTTCCTCTCCTCAGAGACAGCAGCAGCCAACAGCAGCAGCAGCAGTGCCACCGCTTTCCTCATCGACTACCTGTCCACTGCCTCCGACAGCGAGCACTCACTGACCCACTCCAGCAACGGCAGTTTCTTCTCTCGAGGCGAAGAGCTAAGCTCCGAGCAGATGTACATCAGCCTGTACAGCGACAACTCCTCCTACTTCACGTCGACCTTCTTCGGCGACGCTCTGGTGCGCATCAATCACTCCTACCGACAGGTGCACGGCGAGCTCAGTCTGGCCGTCTGCGTCTTTGGCATTGTCGCCAATGTGCTCAACATTATCGTCCTCTCGAGGTTTGAGATTGTCCTTTTATTAGCACCACCGTTTTTTGCAGACCCCTAGTTACTCTTCATTACTAACGTCAATACATTATTTTCCTCTCTCTCCCTCACTGACACAGAAAGAACATGATCTCGCCGACAAACACGATACTGATGGCGATGGCAGTGAGCGACCTGGTGGTCATCGCCACCTATCTGCCCTTTGTGATTCACAACTTCTTTCGCCAGTCAATTCCAATAGCGGAGATGTTCACCTACGGCTGGGCGGTGTACACGCTGGCTCACGCGCACATCTCCGTCGTCTTTCACACCATCTCAATTTGGCTGACGGTGCTGCTTGCCGTCTGGAGGTACATTACCGTCAGGTAAGGAAAATCATTTCTTTTCACCATTTTCCGAAAATCAGTCTTCCTTAAAGGAAGTGCTGTTCATTGAACTTTCTGCTTGAATCTTTTCTTTTTGTTTCATGAAATTGATTATTTCTGCCGCTGCATTTCTTCTCTCTTTTTCTCTCTTTTTTCAGATAATTATCTCTGCCTGACAGTCTCTCAATGGGAACTGACACTGGGGAGAAAATGCTGTCTTTTTCACTCAGTGCAAAGTTATTCTGTATTACCAAATTATAATTGTCATTGTTTGAAAAAGTTGCTCATTGTACACTAGTTTAGGGTTCTTGCTGAAATAAGTGCACAAGTGCATTGAAATGCTGTCATTAATAACAAACCACGGCTATTGTAGTAGTTTCAAGTGCAACGGTTTTTATCTTTGATTGCTGCCGTTATCACTCATGTAACAATAATGTTTTTAATGCAAATGGTATGCTAAAAAATATTTTAAATAATTGTTATGCATTCCTTTTTATTCCGGGATTTTTTTCCTGGAAATAACCTTTAGAGTTTTCTTTTTCAAGATGCACTAGCATCAACAACGACCAAAGTACTTAGAATAATCTTTAGTTGAAAATGTCAAATTGATTTTTTCTCCGTTTCTTTCATCGTTGCCGACGTGACTCAAAGTGAAAAGCATTTTGGTAAATGTAATAACCGCGGCAGAGAAAAAGATAGTTGAAAAAATAAGAAAACTACTAAAGTAGGAAGCCATTTTAGTTTGGCGAAAAGCTGCCGATTACTCTGTAATGAGGTTTCTCTGCAAAGCACGCCTGCTTTCCTGCCTGTTTGCCTTCTGCCCATCTTCAACTGATCGAACAATTTACAGATCATTTTTCCTTTTCTCGGAAAAAACAATAAAAAATTGGCCAATCGAATAACGAGCTTACACAGTGACCTGTAGACATTTTTTTACTTTGTTCCAAGGTTTTTTACTGCAAAAATTTAACATTTTGCTCAGTGTACTTTTTGTTTAACAACGAAAAAAATTCAGTGCATTTGCATTACTCAAAGTGTAATAAATCATGGCTGACAAGAGAGACGCAGACAGAAACAACAGATAACTGACAACAACAAATACCGCTTGCACATGTTGCAAAAAGCAAAGAAGAGAAAAGAAAACGAGTAAAAACAGCAGACAAAAACAAACATGCCTGCCATTGAAAAGAGCCGCCTGCTAATTAGTGGCTAATTAGTTAAAAATAAATTGAGAAAATAAACTTGCTTCTTTCCAACTGTTTAAATGTAACAAACACAGCAGCAAACTGTGCACTAAAAAGCCTGTGAATAATTAATTATCTTGTTTTCTCCTTTCTTCTTTTCTGCAGATCTCCAACCGGTAACCGGTCCTCGTGTTCGCTGGCACGAGCACGGGCAGCCATCGCTCTGACTTTTCTGGTGGTGCCCTGTCTCTGTACGCCGGTCTTTCTTAACTTTGGCATTTACCCTTTCTACGACGAACTGGCAGGCAATGAAACGCTATACAAGGTAAGAGGAGAAGGGGTTTTAAATTGAATTAAAAGCAGGAAAATAACATTTCACGTTAATTAGCTGTAAAAGATTTATTGAGTTTTAAAGATGCGGCAGCGGCAGCATAAATGATTAATGCCACATGACTTTTTCCCTTTTTTTCCTCCTCCTCCTTTTCCTAATCCCGCTGACAAAACAGAGCTTCAATATTGCTCGAATATGTCACATGCAGAGAAATTTGCTATGTTTGTCCAAGTTTCTAAGTTGTTGAAAGGCTGTGATTTATGATTGTTGTGAGAAAAAAAACTAAAATGATAAATTTAAAAAAATGCTTGTCGTTACACAAAACTGTGAAAAGAAAAACGTTTTACAAGTTTTTGTTTTTGTAATTTTTTCCCCTTTTGCACTAAAAAGACTTTTGAAAAGAGATTCAAAGATTGAAATGATAAAAATTAATGTGTTTAGGAACTTGGGGAAAATATTTCATGGAAAAGAGATTATTTTCGCATTAATTACAAAAAATTTAAGCGATATTGAAAGGTTTTAAAAATGAAAGAAAAGAAGATGGTATGACGTCATGTACCCGACGGACACTTTGGCAAAGTAAATAAAAGCGTTACTTGGAAAAACAGAAACGGGCAGTTGATAAAAAGTCCAGACTGCCAGTGTTGATGAGTACCATAGAAAAACAAAACAAGACACTGTGTGATGCTAATGTGGCAAAAATTCCTTTACAATGTACGGTTTTTGGACTTTCAACGAGGGAACAATGGCCGTTTCGGAAGCGTTTTTCTGTATCACTCAATAACTTTTACGCTTTTAAAAAGTGAATGTACCATAGATCTACCCTAACGTTGATAATAAAAAATAAGCTCTAACTCTCTTTTCGTTGCAGGTGGACATGATTCATTTTAACGCCAATGAAACGCAGTACCAGGTACTGCTGGAGAAGATCAATTTCTGGGCCTTTAGCGTTCTGCTAAAGTTCATTCCCTGCATTCTGTTGACGCTGATGAGCATATTGCTCATTCGCATTCTCTGCGATGCTCAGAAAAGAAAGGAACGGCTGCTGGCGAGGGCTAATGAAAACTCAGTTCCAGTCTCGAATTCGGCCACCTCGGCGCACCTCCTTCGACCTTCAAACGCCAGCAATAATGACTTTAGAAGCGGCGGAGGAGGGAGGGGCAGTAGTGGGCAGCCTTCGCTGACAAACGACCTGGCAGGGAAGACAGCACTGACCACCACCAAAAAGTCCTCTCAAGTGTACCTGGAGATGACGCCGCAAAGCGGAATGGGCAACTCTTATGACTCGAGGATTTACGCCGTGGATGGCCTCGGCAGCAGCAGACATGCCTCATTTGACTCTAAACTGTGCCAGCACCTCGCCGATAAGGTCTCCTCGGTGTGTTGTTGCTGCTGCTGCGGCATCGGCTTCTGCTTCTGCATCAACTGCTCTCGAGCGGGACAGGGCAAACAGGGCGAGCAACGAATCAAAGTCAAAGTCAGCCAGCCGCCGAGCAATAACAATAACAACAACAACATTGGAGGCTCATCAGTGACGCTCTTTCGGCCGTCGTCGTCGCAGCATCACCTCCACCACCACCACCACCATCATCACCTTTCAGTGGCCTCCTCAGAGCGCACCACCAAGATGCTCATTGTCGTGCTGATCGTTTTTCTCATCTGTGAAATACCTGCAGGGATCTTGGCCTTCCTGAGCGGCATCCTTGGCAAGATGTTCTTTGCAAATGTAATATACCCCCGTTTATTTACACAAATACTGCCAAAAAGAACTAACGTCAACACAATTTTTCCTTCTCCTCCACCCTTTTCACAGGTGTACAACAACTTTGGCGAGCTGCAGGACATGCTGGCGCTGATCAACTCTGCCGTCAACTTTGTCCTCTACTGCAGCATGAGTCAGCAGTTTCGCAGCACCTTCTCGCAGCTCTTCTGCGCACCCTGGCTGGTGGGCGGCTCAAGGGGCAGCGGTGTACAGCAGCAGACGCGCTGTACGGTGCTTTCCAATTTCAGTCCAAAGGCGTCTTCGAAGCCAGTTGCTGGAGCTGCTGCTGTTGCTGGCGTTGCTGGCCCTGCCATGACCACCACAATTGACGCAACAGTTGTTGCCAGGGCCCGCAATCTGAGCGTTCAGAACAGCACTCTGCAAGCCAACTATCTGGCGGCTGGTGACAATGGAGCAGTGCAAACAGCGACGGCTGCCTTTGTTGAGCATAAAGAACTGCCTCCTGTTTCCGAGTGCGTCCATTCAAGTGTCACAGTACCTCCTCCTCCTCCTCCTCCTCCTCCTCCTTTGAAAGTGCCTTTGAGGGCGACGTCGATTAGCTCGTCAGACGAGCAGAAGACTGTCGCCCAACTGGTTTCCACTGCTAAAAGTGCTGCTGAAGGCAGCAGAAGCAGCACTTTTAGCAGAAGCAACCGACCCGTCGATGTTGTGATAGTGGTGCGGCCATCCTCTTCCGCCTCCTCTACCACCACCACTTCCACTACTGTGCAGGAAAAGTTTGTCAATTTAAATGACAGCATCACCATTGAGGCGACAGGCAATTTGGAGGAGCAAAAATTAAATTGGTTGTAAACCAATTCTTCCTCATTGTCATTGCATGACTACACATGAATTATTTTTAACATGATGTGCATTCATTTTTTGTTGATTTATTATTTACGTGTTTTTGTTAACACGCTTTTCTACATTATTTCAACACATCATCAGCATTATCATTACTGATGTCATTCTTTTTTCTTTTGAACTCACGCCTTCCTCAATTAATTGTCTACAAAAATATATGGTCATTGAATAATAAAATTGAATTTATTCAAAGAATAACCGCTGCTTTAATTTAGGGCGCAATTCTACAGAACTCTCTCAAAAAGCTGGTTTTAAAATTTCAACCCGTATTGCCTAATAGAAAAGCATGCAAGGGCTACTGAATGACCACTTTCCAGGGAACGTTGTTAGAGCGGCACATTTGTGCTCCCCCCTGTGTTTGCATTTGAATGACTGCTGTTGCTGTTGCCCTCTAGACGGCAATTTAATTTGCATAATGTCGCGCCTAGTGCACAGTAGTTAGTGCTAATTTCCTTTTGTCCTTTCCTGGCTTTAGGCAACTCAGCGGGCAGTTGGACATATTTCATGGTCACTGTCCGTTACGCCAGACAATGGTTTTAGTCATTCTGACTCGGTGAAAAGCAATAAAAAATTAGACTAATAAAAATTAATTTTTTCATCATCATTATCAAAATAATAGTCTCTGAAACGTTTTCCGGAGTTATTAGCTGCAAAAAAGACAAAAACCTAATTTTCAAAAATTATGATGATTAAAAAATAGTAGAACTATAGAAATAAAAAGGACGGTACATGTCATGTTTTTTAGATATTTAAAAAACTATTAAGCAATAATAATGTGTGAAAAGCAAATTAATACTGAAAAAAATAGATATTCTCAGTAACGTTCGTTTGCTGTTGTCGGCACAACAAAAGCAAAACTAATTATCAAATATAATGATAAAAGTTAATTCTAGGCAAACAAAGTACAAAAAGAGAAAAATATATTTCATACAATATTTGCCTTTTTTGGCAATGTATAAATAATTGCCATTTATTGATTTCTAAACTGGTGTTGTACGACTCCTCATTATCTGGCACTTAGGGCAAATTGATCATAATGAAGAAAGCTAAAAAGGGAACACTTAGTATGTAGAGTGGCAAATCTGAGTCTGTCACCATTTGATAAATAAAATGTTAAAAACGGCTATTAAAATTTGCATTAAAAACTTGAATATTCTTCAAATCACTTTACAATAAAAAGGTGACAAATAGTAAAAACAAAAACAATATCAAATACCATACGAAATTATTTTCTAATTTTAATATGCAAAATTTTTTTTGTCATTTTTTATATTTAGAAAAAATCCTCCTATCCCTAAAAAAATGATTTTCTCCCTCTGTTTCTCCCTCCGCACTGACTCTTTCTGCTCTACAAATTACACCGTTAAAGATATCGAGATGCGGTTTTTACCAGTATAACGAGATAAATGGCATCTTTCTAATGATACCAAATTCGAATAGATCAGATAACCGGAAGTATTTAAAATGGCGGATTATCTGTTTCCGGCAGTTTTCAAAAATGACTTTTAAATAGAACAACTAGGTTTAGAAGAATGGGGTTTTGGATGGAATGATCAGATAAATAGCCACCACAATGTGGCTTTGTCAGAATTTTGATAAAGTACCCGGAAGTACTTTTTTGGAGTTTTATCACTTTTTAGATTAGCTTTTTTAAATACAAAACGAGCTTCGATCTCATTTTTGATTACACTATTAGATTCCTGGCCCCTCAATTAGTCTAAGTCTATGTTGGCTTGCCTCTAAACCTTATGGTTTACTAGAAAAACCAAAAATTTTGGATCATTGTATTTTGCATTGGCAACGGCGCGCGCCAAGCGCAGCCACAGTTTAGCCCTTGACTGTGCGGCTGTCACAGCGGCAAAGCAGCTGCTGCTGATTTTGCTCTTGACTGTGCTTACGTGTGCTGGCTCGATATCACTGATATCATATCATCAGCCGCTGAGTTCTTATCTTACGCTCGCATTGTTGTATCACGCATGCGCATATCGTGTGTTTCTGTTTTACTATCTGAAGCTCAGATTCTGAGCTGTTTTTTCACAGCAAGACTCCAGTAAGTTAATCGCTAGACCCTAACGGTGCACGGCTAAATACCGCGAGGTCTAACGTGGTTTGGCCATTGCCAACGTCCGTCGACGAGGGTCCTGCGAGCGCAGCGAGCAGGGCCCGAGGAGACGGGCGTTGGCAGTGGCCAAACCACGTTAGAGATTGACGGTTAAGTATTTGCAGGATCTTAGCAGTGCACGGCTAAAGGCGGCGAGGTCTGGCACCACTTGGTCACTGTAAACTTCCGCTGCCTCGGGTCCTGCGAGCGGAGCGAGGAGGGCCCGAGGCGGCGGAAGTTTACAGTAGCCAAGCGATGTCGGGTGAGCCGCCGGTAAAGTGATCGATGTATACTAGCAGTGCACGGCTGAATACCGCGAGGTCTAACGTGGCTCGACCACTGTCAACGTCCGTCGACGAGGGTCCTGCAAGCGCAGCGTGCAGGGCCCGAGGAGACGGACGTTGACAGTGGTCAAGCCACGTTAGAGATTGACGGTTAAGTGTTTACAGGATCCTAGCAGTGCACGGCTAAAACCTGCGAGTTATGGCCAAGCTGAGTCGGGTGAATTGCCGGTTGAGTTTCCGAGAAATGTGTCCTTTTGTTTACAGCTAATGTGTTTGCTCATCACAGTGACAACTATGCGTTCCTCAGCAGTGCACGGCACAAGGCGGAGAAGTCTGGCACCTCTTGGCCACTTTAAACTTTTGCTGCCTCGGGTTTTGCGAGCGAATCAAGCCTGTAAACCACTTTCATTAGTCTTTAGACCTACAAACACTTTCTCATTCAAAAGTACGCCGCCAAATCGACCTTTGACATCGATTCTGCCGTCAACAATGACAACAGAAACAGCAACAACAGTAGTTCTGTTGCTTTACACCTTCAGTCATCCCCAGCAACAAAGACAACATCGATCTTTGAAGTTACTCAGCAGCATCTGACACTAGCCAGTCTGACTGCTTAACAACAACAGTCAAAACAGCAATTTTAGCATTATCAGATCTCAAGTTTTTACTTTTTTTTGCCGCTGGTATGAAACAGTTTTCTCATTTTTACATTCTTGGTCTGTTGGTCAACGATGGCATTTCAGGACTTTAGGTGGGTTTCCTCGGGGCCTCTTCTGTGGAGTTGCCCAGCACTTCAAATGGAGAGGCGGTTTCTGACGCTGGTGGTTTAGGATCGCCAGAGTTAGAAAGTGTTGCTGGTGCAGCAACAACGGCTGCGGGTCTTTTCAACAAGAACACCATCAACGCCATTGCCGGTTTTATTAAAAACGTCAGCAGTGCTCATAACTCACACTTGGTGACCACCATTCAACAGACGAATGCTGGCAGTGGTGATGGTAACCTTCATTTCCACCGCCGCTGACAACAACCTCTTTGAAGTGGCCAAAACCGACGGTACGGTCGATTTGACTACTACCACTACTACCTTCTCTTTTTTTCTCAATCCAAACATACCAGCCAACTCCAGTAGTCAGCAGCAAATATCACTGTCTTTGCGTACTCCAATTTCAGCTACAATGGCCAGCTGCAACTGCAGCATCATAGTCAACAACACCTAAACAGTACCTCTGTTCTCAGTCGTCCAAGTGAACAGTCGTCAACTGGCAAGAGAGCTTTGCCAATGCTCTAGGAGCACTCCCAAATGCATCACTTCTACTTAACTTCTCATCAGGCAAACTTTATCGTCAACGACGTCAGCGGAGGTGGCTACTGCGGCTTCCTGTTTACCTCCAAAAACACTAACTGCTTCTTTAACAATTTTAACAGCAGCCAGGAGGAGGAAAATGAGCACATTGTGGGCTCATTTGTTCCGGTGGTCCAGGAAAAAGTGTTGCAGGAAAATCCTCTGCAGCTGCCCGTGAACAACGTCATCAGCGACGTACCGGTGTTCACTCGCGCCCGGACCTTGCTGCCCGTCAATTACCTCTACCTGGAAGAGAGCCTTGCTGACGACGGTGGCGGCACTCGCCGCCTGGCCGTCTTCTCCCGCAAGTCCATTCCCTCAAAGACGCAAACTGGACCAATTGAGGGCGTCATTACCTTTTTTCAAGAATAAGCTGTACTTTTTGTCGCAGATTGCTTACAGCGCCAAGAACTACCTGCACATTTTCATTTCGGAGGCGGTGTTGCTGAATCAGAAGAACGAGAATAACTCAAACTGGACGCGTTTCATCCAGCCGGTCACCAGCCCACAGGAGCAGAACATTGAGCTGATCACAAAAGAGTTTGCCTACACCTACGAGTGATCAACATTTGTTAGTTTTGCACGCCTACATTTCGCAAGGTTTGACGTGATTTGACCACTGTTAACTTCGGTCAACGAGGGACCTGCGAGCGAATCGAGCAAGACCCAAGGAGACTTTTGAAATTTTTGTTTTCAAGATTATTGACGCGAAATTTTTGCTGCAAAATTATTGTTTTGAGATTTTGGCCGGCGCCTGTTAATTTCAGTTGACATTAAAGTAATTGCGAGTTCCTATCGATGCACAAATAAAATCCGCAAGGTTTGTCGAGACTTGACTACTGTTAACTTTCGTTGACGAAGGGCTTGCGAGAGAAATGAGCAAGGCCTGAGAAAACAGAAGTTAATAGTGGTCAAGTTACGCCAGAAACTTGCGGCAAAATAATTTGAAAGTCCTAGCGTTGCACGACTGAAGTACACAAAATCCTAGCATTGCAATAAAAAAAAGGCTCGCTGGAGTCCTGGCCTGCCAGACTTCTTCCCTGTTTTTTCTGATTTTTTGCCAGTAATTGTATGTATTTTTTGTACTTTTCATTTAAATTACTACAACAATGTTTGAGAGTGAAGCGAGCTACTGAGCCCTTTTTATTTTAAAAACTGATAAACAGTAAAATGGTTAGTGGCGAGCGAAGCGAGCGTAACTGAGTCCTTGTAACCAAATAAAAAAATGTAAAAGAAATATTTAAAACTCAAATCAACTCTGAAGTTGCATCTGAATAAAGTCTTGGTCATTTGGTGGTAATTATCAAGAGAATCAGAGCATGTGTGTAAATGTTAAAGACTACAGACAATGACAGAGTGTCTGATTGAATAACTGAATGAATTGCGCTGTGATTATACAAAGCCACAAAATAAAGTCAACTTCCTGCAATGGGCTGATTTTTGGTACAATGACTAAAGTGATTTTTCTAATAATTATGGAACAAACAAAAAATTCTAGGAGTTCAGGTTCCAGAGTTCCAGAATTCACGTATTTTGGGCTGCAATGCCCCTAAATTTTTTCAAAAAATGCCTTATCAGTAGAGATAGATGATAGTTTGTGTGATAGCGCGTCCCCTTTCAATGCAAGAGTGGGCAGTGGCGCCCCAAAACGGGCTCCATTTTAGGGTCCCAGAACTCTGGAACCTGAACTCCTAAAATTTTTTTTGTTTGCTCCATAATTATAAAAAAATCACTTTAGCCATTGTACCAAAAATCAGCCCATTGCAGGAAGTTGACTTTATTTTGTGGCTTTGTGTTAGGGCAGTACTGTTGATGTGGACACTGTTTCAGATGAATTAACTTTAGAGTAAGAACAGTTGTCATGCAGCATTTAAACAGTGCAGAATTAATTAGAAGAAAACTTGCTGCCCCATTTCCCAGAAAATTGCACATTGTAAATACAAACTTGCATCTATCATTCATTCAGTTTTTTTAATGAAACATGGATCCGGCTGTCTTAAAGAGCAATCAAACTTAAAATTAAATGATAGTACTCTTTAATATATGCGTCTCAGACTACTGACCTCCTAAATAGTGGCGCTATTTCTACAGCAAATGATATAGGCGTATTCAGAATATTTCCTCATATTTTACATAGGAGGTCAGTAGTCTGAGATGCATATTTAATAGTAAAGAGTGAAAACAAGTCTTCATAGTCAATCGCCCCAATTTCCCGACAGCTCAAAGAATAATAAATTGCACACCACTGGAAAACTAAAAATGCCATGAGTACTAATATTTAAAAATCAAAGTGGCGCCCGGAACTGTTTCTGAGAAAATTGGGTCCAAACTGTACCTTTGGCAATGCTTTACCTGCTGCTGCTTGCGCCACCTAACGGAGTTAAACCGCAGTGTTACTGGCAAAAACAAAACAGTATTGCTAAACTGCATAATTTGGTCAATTTTAAACCCGATTTTCTAAAGAACCGTTTCTGGCGCCATTTAGATACTTATACATTTGTATTCAGGGCAATTAGACCTTTCCAATGGTATGCAACTTACTAATCTTTGAGTTGTCGGGAAAATGGGGCAAATTTGTTTTCACTCTTTTCTTATTTATAACTTTTTTACTGGAATCTTTGATTTTTTGACGTTTCGTTGAGCGTTTAAACATTTTACTATTGTGTGCAAAAAAATAAAACACAAATCAAAATATTGAATTGCGTTTTTGCACCAGCAGCTATGTATCATAACATCAAATGTTGTAAAAATTGTTTTGAAGTTGAATAAAATAATATTTGACAATGACGCAGAGATGGAAAAATTATATTAAAAATCTTGAGCAAAAAAAGTTCAATAAGTTTACCCTTACCGTATTTTTCGACTGCTGTTTTTTAAAAATGATTCATATTTTAAATTTAAACTTGTCGTTTAGCTGTGTTTCAATAATAATTTTAATAGAAAAGGTTGTGTTTGATGCGAGCAATATTAGTGGCCACTTAAGTGTGCAATGAGGTGAAGCGGTACTGCTGCCATTATTATTATAACCATAAAAGAAAAGGGAAAAAAGTATGGCAGTCGATGCGTATGTGAATGTGTGTGATGTAAGAGGGAACAAAAAACTGAAAAGTTCATGAATTATTCAGCGGAAACAGCAAATTTTTTTTAAAGACTGACAAAAGAAGAAAAAACAACAACAACAACAACAGCAAAAGAAGTTGTGCCAACAGGCAGCCGCATCAGCTTTTTTTCTTTGTCTATTTTCATTTTCATTGTGTTTGCAAAAATGTAAATGGAAAGACACACACAAACGCGCTCACTTTAAATGTGGTGGTGGTTTTCTCCCTAAGCGGATAAGATGGAGAAAAAAAGAAAGCATATGGGAAAACTTTTTTTTAAACTTTTTTTCATGTAAAATGATATGCAAAAGTTTAAAATTAAAACTTATTAAGATTGCAGAAAAGGATGCAAATATAGTATTAGAAAAAACCAAAAATAAAATAAAAAATAACTCGTTTGGTGCATATGAAATTTAATACGTTGTAACTTAATAACATTAAAGTTAAAATAAATTCGAAAAATTAAGTTTTGAATACAAGATTTTGATTTTTGTTGTAATTAATATTTGTTATTTGAGCTTTGCATTTGTATTGCACTTTTCTTTTGCGTTTTTATGTAACAATTGCAGTTTATGAATGACAAATCTAAAAAATACAAAAAACTGTGGTTAAAAAATTAAACAAAGAATCACAAGTTTAAAATATTTTAAAAAGTTTTATGCTTTATTTATTGATATATTGTTGTCAAAAAAATTATTTTTAAATTTTAAAAACATTTTTAGCAATTAAAAAGTGCTAACAAACATTGCGTTTAGTTTTTCCTCTGGTGCTACACCCGATGGTGAGTGAACACTGCAGACAGAATAACTTGAGTTAAAATTTCGACAAACCACACCGCGGATTGTGATTCTCGATCTGAAGCTACACTCGATGGAGAGCTCGCCTCTAATATTCTCAGTAGTAATGACACTACTGAGTCTGAAATTGGTTGAAACAATTGTCTTGGGCCTTAAGACATCAGTTGAAAAATAGGAAACAATCAATTTGGGCGTTTGGATGATTTTATTAGACTTTTTTTAGGTTTTTAGTGAGTACAAAGAATAGGTTCAAATTGTCGATTAAAGAAGATAAAAGTCACAAGCTGTTGCGTGGTGTCGTGAACTCGCTCGGACTGGGGGCCCCGTCTTTCTGGCAGAAAGCGGGCTGCTTATAAACTAAAATCGAGCTTCTCTGTTGTTAGAGGAGGAGAAGCGTACACTACTCATTGCGCTGCATTATTATCTCCAAGTGGGAGCAAGCTAAAGTTAAAGGTGCATGTGAATAGTGTGGGAATAGAAGAATAGAAAGTAGGATAGAATAGAAAGTAGAAAGAATAGTACAGGAACAAGTTCTGCTTGCATCAGGGGTCACCTGTGCAGCTCTTCGGATAGTAACAAGTCAGGAAAGATAATTAAGTGTTGCAAATACTGGATGTTGCATCAGCGCACGAGATACGCTTCAACAATCTCCTCGCTCACGACCCCTCAACTCCTCACACAACCACTTCTCATTATTCTCTCCGACGACCTGGTTGGATAATTACTTTAAAGGGCCAATTCTTGAGTGAGCCTGCCTGCAGTCACTGTCCCGCAGACAAACAATCACTCTACTCGCCAAGCTACCCTCTTTCCTTTTGCATTCCCTGTCGGTCAGGGGGAAAGGAGAGGTCAGTCGTTCATCGGGCGCGGTGGCACAGTGCTCTGAGGTATGACGATAGACACCACCTGTGACTACCTGCTCTGATGCTTGCAGGTCAACGTAGTAATTATTTTGCCAGCCACTTTCACTCTGGCAAACATGAAGTCGTTCGCTGTAATTGGTGAACAAGTGAGTAAATGTTTGAATGTCGATTAAAATAAAAGATGAAGAATATTAAATGTCGAATATAAAGTAGATTAAAATAATAATTTAAATTAGCAATATAAAACCCAAACTACCTTAATTGACCTTTAAAACAAGCGCAAAGTTCACTTTCAAATACTGGCGCTTGACATAAAATACCAAATATTGAATAAAATAGAACCAAAATCAAAATTAGGGAATTATAAAACAATTTACTATTATTTAACCATAAAACACGCGCATTGTTCTCTCTCATAATATGAGCGCGTCACATATAGTATTAGAAAAAACCAAAAATAAAATAAAAAATAACTCGTTTGGTGCATATAAAATTTAATACGTTGTAACTTAATAACATTAAAGTTAAAATAAATTCGAAAAATTAAGTTTTGAATACAAGATTTTGATTTTTGTTGTAATTAATATTTTTTATTTGAGCTTTGCATTTGTATTGCACTTTTCTTTTGCGTTTTTTATGTAACAATTGCAGTTTATGAATGACAAATCTAAAAAATACAAAAAACTGTGGTTAAAAAATTAAACAAAGAATCACAAGTTTAAAATATTTTAAAAAGTTTTATGCTTTATTTATTGATATATTGTTGTCAAAAAAATTATTTTTAAATTTTAAAAACATTTTTAGCAATTAAAAAGTGCTAACAAACATTGCGTTTAGAACTTTGTGTAACAATAAAAAAATTGTTTTTTATTTGTCTAAAATCAATTAGCCATCCTTTTACAACACAGTTTTTTGTGTACTTTTTGGGTCAGTACCTGTCAATATTTTTTCACAATAAGCCTTAATAATAAAAAATGATCTAAACACTGTTGTGGACATTCAACGCACTAAATTTGCACTGAAAAAGTTGTTTTTGTATCAATGTACCTGGCGGAAGTAAACGCAATAGAGTATGAAAAACAAACAAACAAGATCAAAACAAAACAAGAACATATGCACTGACTAGATCGGTGTGTACCAAACATGAAATGTATTTTGTGTTTAGCAAACCCAAAATTATTCAAACACCTTTTTAATAAACAGCATCGGCAAAAACTCAAATTTAAAATAATATTTTTAAAACAATTTAAAGTTTAGTTACCAATTAAAAAATATAGTTTTTTGAACTAGTTTTTTTAAAATTTTTAACAAATTTTTAAAATTTTAAACAAATTTTTAAAATTTTATGTTTTTTACAATAAAAATTACTTTTTTCTATTTTTTCAAAAACTTTTGCCGGAAAAAATTAAAGCTTTTTCATTTTCAATGTACCGTTAAAGACGAGTTGTTATGATCTTGTAATAACTTTACAAAAACATAATAATATCATTACCTCTTACAACCCACTAAATCCATCAAATCCACCAAGAATCATTAACAATTTTGTTTGAACAAATGTTTGTATGTTCTATTCCATCAATTTGGTAATGTTGATATTTTTTCCAATTTTTTGTTTTTTATAGTTCATCATTATCAAATTATCATTTTCTTTAAAAACAATGGACATTGTTGTATACAACTCACAAAAAAATATTAAAAATTAAGGATAGGCTGATAATAAAATTGTTCTTTTGCTCAGCAATTGCGATCGTGCAGAAAAAAATAGATGAGATTGCTGATCAAAACAGCATAAAAAATTGCTTCACAAAGCAACGAACAAAGACAATAGAATGGAAAATAGACATTCTTTAGGTTTGCCAAGTAAAATAGATCAGTCATCTATTTCTTTTCATGTTCATCATGCGACTGCCCTCTTTGATTGAGTAAAGACGTCACAAGACAACAGTAGTCGCCGATTGATGTATTACCAGCACTCATTAAAAGATGGCATTTGACAGTTGTTTTACCACCACAACCTGATATAAAAAAGAAACGACTTCATATTCATTGCTAGTCGTTGGTAAATACTAGTTCTCTTACCACAAATGTATCTTGACAAAAATTTACTTTTGTGTAGATGATGTGTTTACTAGTGGCATGTGCTAAAAATAGACATTTGAATTGTTTCATCAAGAGTGCTCCAAAAAATAATAGTATTTTTTTATTGCAAAATGAAAATGCATTTAAAAATCAAATATAATTTGGTCTTGGATAGTCTTTAAAGAAAAAAACATAATCGTAAACCGCTTAGTTAAAATAAACGTCAAAAACAAAAAACGTTTATAATGTGCTTGTCTTCTAAATAATTACAGTAAAACAAAACCACCTATATTTAACTCTTTATCATCTTGGCTAGGCTACCAAATTTACTACAATAATGCATTTTTTCTTTTGCTTCAAAATTGACAATAAAAAACGTTGTAAATGTTGCTTTGACAAGTTATATTTTTTAAATCAAAACATAATCAGAAAATGTGTGCAAGGAAATACAAAGCAAACAAATAATTATGATTTTCATTTCAACCAATCCAATCACCAGCTGTGACAGTATCATTATTTTTTGCGGTTAATGCAAAAGTCAATTATTCCACTGGTGGTAGCATCGTCAACAGTTCTCTTTTCCTTCTTACCTCTTTCCTCCTCTTCATCAACTAAGTGTTTGAGTGAATGTGCGTGTGTGTGTGTGGTGTGTGTGTGTGTGTGTTTGTGTGCCGTGTAAGCATGTAAGCACTAATTCACCACACTCAACATTGGGGGGGGGGGCACTAGCACCATTTTCGGCAGTGCCACAATTTCCTGTCCCCTTGCATTTTTTCCTTCTCTTTCCTCTTCTACACCAAGTCTGTCATGAAATTGAATTTCCCCAATTCTTCTCTTCTACTTCGACTACTAATCGGCAAAGTCGATCTTACTTTGGTTTACTTCACTTCACGGCAACACTTCTCTTTCTCTCTCTCTCTCTCTCCTCTCTCTTCTCTCTCTCTCTCTGGTTGACGAGACATTCAGACAGACAGACAGAGGCGGCCAGGCAGACACACATTGGCAACCTCTAATAATAGCTCATCTCGACACATTCAGGCATACACACAAACACACTTACAGGGATGATCACTGCCGCTGCCGCTGCCACACTGAGCTAAACACATTGACAAAACAATCAGCCATGTCAATCTGCAATTGAACGGCTAAAGGAAGAAAGAACGGGAAGAAATTCACTTCTGATTTGAGTTGTTGATGCTACTGCTACTGGTGATCAAGAGTAGATAGAGAAAAGCAGAAAATGATTTCATTTACAATGAAGAACAAACTCCGATTCTCAGATTTCTCTAAGCAACGTTAACGTGATTACCAACATTTCTGCTCTATTGCAAAAACATCTTTGAGTCAACATTTAGTCTACTTTTTCTTCTTAGCCCAAACTCTAATCGGGTTTCCTTCTGTGAAAAGGGTTTTTTCATTGTTAAACTGACAACGAGAGTGACTGAAAGTGTAGTAAACAATCAACATTTGCATTTGGTAATTGCCAACATGTGAGACGGTTTACGCTTTCTGGTAGAGTGAGTGAAAAAGAGAATATCAACAAAACAGGCAATAATATTACACTGAAAACATTGAAAATTCACATTACTTTCTTTTTTTAAACAATTGTTTTTACTTACAACTTTTTGTAAACTTAAAAAACAACCGCCAAAAAACTTGGAGCTATCACCAGTTTCTGGTACCTGATGCTGTCGTTTCTGCAGCCAATGTGCTGCTAGTGGTTGTTCAAACGGTGGCAGAAGTTCAGTCAGCAGTTCTGCAGCAGACAACAACTGCACAAGAGCATGTTCCCCTGCAAATCAATTTCCCCCTCATTCCCTTCTATATAACATCTCTCAGCTGAATAGAAAATGCTCTTTTTTTCGCCGTTTCTACTATCTTTTGACTACTTCTACTAGCAGCAGCAGCAGCAGCACAGTCACCCAACGGAGCAGTAGTAAAACCGAGCTCCAACAGCTCAGCACCATCAGTTGCAGACTTTGTGAGATGGGAGAAGTGTGACGACAGCGGTGAGCTTGTGCTAACAAATACTACCGATTCAAAACGACACCAACTGTTTGATTCAACTGCAGTTTGCCCGTGCAACAAGATACCTTTTTATTTTGTTTGATTATTTTAGTACATTCATTTTGCACATATTTTGTTATTATTTGGGGTTGATTGCATTTCAACTTTTGTCTACATAAACACTGTTTTTTGTGGTAATTTTGTCAGTTTTCTTAAACTGGTTGTGAATTTACTACTTGTGAAAAAACTGTGCATTAAAAAATTTGTGTATATTTTATTTTTGTTTTTGTTTAAAATGAAATTGTAAGTTAAAGTTTTTAATTGATTTTTATTTAATTATCAGCCAACAATTTTAATGACATTAATTAAAACTCTAAACTTTAGTGAAAAAATAATGATTGCTGTTAATTAAAAACCGTTTTTACGTTTATTGAAATTGTTGTCAATCATATATTTAAAAATACTATATTAATCAGTTTCAATTTTTAATGTTTTAGTCAAGTTTACTTTTTTAATATTATTTGTAATCTTACTAAAACGCATTTAATATCTTTATACTATTAAAAAATTTTAAAAAGATAACAAATTGAAAAATAAAGTAAACAAATTTTAAGTTTTTTATCATTAAAGTTTCAATTGATTATAGCGTACACAAGTGCATTACTCAAGTACATTATTGTAAAAAACGTTTTTTACTATTATTGCAGAAAAAAATAACACTAAAAAATCACAAAATATACTGATTAAATATTAAAAATTTGTCATTACTTTGTTTTATTTAGAAAAATAGTTTTTATTTAAATTTAAGGATTTTGTTGACAAATTCTTTTTAAAAACATAACAACAAACTAATGAAAATTAATTAACAAAAAACTAAACGCAAAAGAATAGAACGACTGGACCAAATGTGAAACGTGTCAAAATTGTTCACATGGAAAATGACTTTATTTTCAAACAAAAAAAACAGTTAAATTAATAAAGTTTTGTTAAAACTTAATTTTATATTTTATCTATTTTTTATATTTTAGTTTTAAAAAATTATGTTTTTGTTAAAAGTATATGAAAATATCTAGTACAATATTAAAATTAAATAAAGACAAATCATCTTCTGCAATGCAAAGAAGGCCAACAAACTGGATGAATAATTCAGCATAACATCATTAAAATCATTAAGCTCAACTTTATCTACAACAAATTTTGCTTGATAGTAGTGTCAATTTTCAAATTGAAATTTTTTGTTTTTGTTTTACAAAATTGAAAAAAAATCGATTGAAAATGTTTGGAATGTGAGAGAGTTTTATTTTTTTGATTTTGCCAATTTAAACCAAAACTGTAATAACAAAAGGAAATGCAATCAAATTGCATTAGAAAAAAGACTGTATAAATGACTATTTAAAAGTCAAAACCGATTGAAGCAACTAAATCCCATTTGGCAATGAGTTCAAATAAAGGAAAACCCAGCAGAGATGTGCAGCAACAGCCACACAACAGCATCAGCCAATGCAATTTAACTGCTCAATCGAGCGTTTGACTGAACAGCAAATGGACAAGAGAGGACAGGGCCCCCAACTGTCCAGTCTGCCAAAACAAGGCAGTTCAGTTTATTTGTGTACCCTTGTGCACTCAGTCTCAATTGAGACAGAGCATTTAAAACCCTGTGGAGCATCACTTTCCACACTAAAGTCAACTAAACTCTTTCTAGCTTTATCTGCTTTCTTTCTGTTCCAGAGAGGAAACGCCAATGCTAAGCCAGTCGCCGTTGCATGCGAGCGGGAATTTGGCGCAGCACGACGCCCCTGTAAAAGACTGTGTGAGAGCACTACAACATTTGGACTATTTATTGCATTTGAAGAAGCAGCAAATCAATCGATTGAAGTCAATTTGCTTGTCTTTTCCTCCTCGACAGTGCCATCACCTCTCTCCACCCCCTCTCTTCACACTACTAGTGCAAATAAACACACACTCTCATTCAAACTGGTACTTTCAAAGTGAGAAAGGGAGTGAAGGGAAGCGGCAGTATCAATGCCTTGATGTGTTCGATGACCGTGCATCAGTGATGTGTAGTTGTGGTGTTCTTGGTAGTGCTTGTAGTGTTATTGGTAATGTTGCTCTTGTTGTTGCTGTTGCTGCTGATAGAATGGCAATAAAAACTTTACAGTGTGACAAAGCTGTGACTGTGGCTGTAATGTTTGCTGCAAAACTAACGCTAGCATTTCTCCACTTGCACCACTTTTTTCGGTTTTGCTGTGCTGTCACCAAATTAGTGTTGCATGCCTTCACCGCAGTCATTGCCAGTTCCCAAAACAGAATGACATTTTGCCTCCTATTTTCTGATGGCTCTTTTCCCTGTTTTCGTGTTTTTTCCTTCATGTTTTGGGTTCACTTAATCAGAACATCATCAAATAATATACTTTTTGGTTTTTTCTCTTTTACTCTTTAACCCAATGTGCTTTTAATTATTTTTTGTTTCACTATCCGACGTGTGTGAACACAAACAAAAATTCTCGTGTGACATATTAAACATACATTAGTTTTGAGAATGTTTGTTTGGTTATTAGTTTTATATACTACAAAAAAAAGTCAAAACACGAAATACTTTTGTAACTATTAAAACTGTTTTTGCAAGTAAAATGCTCAGTCTGAACTAAATTTAGTTGTTTCTACTGACTGCAAGAGAACAGCAACAAAAATTTTTATACAACTTGATAAAAATTTACAGGAGAATCGACAACGCAAATCGGTTTACGCACTAATTGATGCTAACTGTAATTGACTCTGATACAAAGCGGTGAAACTTGCCTTGCTCTTGAAGAAAATGACTTTCTTTTTGTCTTTGAACTAAAGAAAAATTGTGCGCAATTTGAGCGTTAGCAATAATTCTAATAGCACACAGAAAATTGCCAGTTTAATGACCAAGCTCTATTTCCTCCTCTATTTGCAAAACTGCAACTGTTCTGTGTTTTGTACTAAATGGAGATAGAGATATTATAAATAATAATCAAAACGAGAGACAGTTTCAGACACTGGTAATTTTCTTTCTCTCCTTTCTTAAGTAATGACACAACATTTTCCAAGCAAAAAAAAGAAAAGGACACTAACAAGAAAACTCACAGACAGGCGTGCATGTTTTGATAAGAACCGAGTGAGAATTTATAATGACAAGCTACGACAGACTCACTTACTTCTCCTTTTTCTCTAAGGTTGACAAAAGAAAATTAACTTCTCAACAACCTGCTAATATGTGTGCTCAGTGTGACAAGTATGTGAACATTCTTTCTATTTTTTTCACTTCAATTTCACGTGAAAAGGTGATATTATTATTTCCCTTAAGGTGGAACAGTGGCCTGGAACTGCTGATCAGAGTAAATTGACTTTCATTGCTTTTATTTCAACTTAAATAATATATAATTTTCCATCTTCTGCAGTGCTCTGGTCAAACCTAATTTACCTTCTTTCTGATTAAAGAAGATCAAATTTTAAGTAACTTACACAGAAACTGCTGCGCATTTCTGTTTTTTACTTTCAATTTAGTTTTCAATCTTTTTTCAATCAATTTGTCATAAACCATTTGGTCGATTGGAAATAAAGTGTGTGACTGTGTAAGGTGAGGGGAAAAGAGTAAAAGTGCTTTTGCTTCATTTCATTTGCAGTTTTTTTTCAAAAGTTAAAGTTAAAGCTGAAAAGTTTGTACTTTTTTAGAGTAGAAGTAAAGTCGATCATAAATATTAATCATTTTCAACTGCAACAAGGCGACTTTCTTGCTTGCTTGTTTTTGCCATTGCCGTTCAATCAAATATTTAACAATTTTAAGCAGTGAAAGTTCAAACAGGCAGCAAAGCACTGCTACTCAGCCAGCAAAACTGCCAGCACAAACTAAACTATAAAACGACAGAGACTGTGCAGCAGCAACAGCAGCATCGACAACCAGGAAATTAAAATTAGTTTTAAATTTGCAATCGACAGAAAAGTTTTTTTTAATCGAATGACCCCCTCTGACTGATCTGATATAAAGCCAATTTGGAAAAAGCTCTAAATTCTCATTTTTCTGACTATACCCTAATAAACTTTCTCTTTCTCTCTCTCTTTTCTTTCTTTCTTTTTCGATTAGCCGGGCTCCAGCTGGCGACCGGTTTTCCTGAAACTGGCTCAATTGCCTCGGCTGCTGCTGCTGCAGCAAAGAATCTTGGTTAACCTAAATTAAATTACCATAAACCGATCTCCACTTGCTCTCTCACTTTCATTCCCTGCTCATTTTTTTCTGAAATTGTAAAATTAATTCAACGACAAGCCAGTGCAACAGAAATGCTCCAGCGGCAGCATCAGTGGAGCAATGGAACAGTTTGCGGACAATGCTCACAAAAGTCGATTCCCAAAAAATAGAAAGGCCGAGCGCAAGGAGCAAAACAGAAAAACTATGAACAAAAAATTGATTTTAAAGCTCAACTGCTTTTAGTCCTTTGTTGCTGGAAAGCAAAAGGAACTGAAACTCAAACATGCGAAGCTCTTTTACAACTTTCAATTTCCTGGAGTAAATGTACTGCAGTGAAACCAACAACTGACGGACGGCCTGGCAGCTCGGTTGCTCAGTTTGCTTTTTATTTGCTCCTAAATCTCTCCTCATCATTTATTTGGAAACATGAAAGCAACCTACCCAACAACTGTGGTTTCTGATAATAATGATAACAAATTTTGTTCAATTTATGACTCCGCCTAAGAAATAAGGATTTGAACACCAAAACTAATAGGCAAAAACTGCCAAACAAGAGCTATTGTGGTGTAGAAAAAAACAACAAAAATTTTCATTTTTACAAAGAAACTTTATTGAAATCAAGTCATCAGCAGCAACCGCAACAAATGCCAAGATGACCTCAGTAGGACAGGTTTTTGACGATGAACCGCCGCCGTTTGATAAGTTGGAGTCAGTTTCCGTAGTGATCGGCAGTGACCAACAGTCGCCACTTTACCAGAAGCTTATTGAGGGCATTCCCACGGCAGCTGCTTCGGCCGCCAACTTTCCACACTTATGGGCCAACTTGAGTGGGGCAGGCGGTGGTGGTGATGGTGATGACGCTTATCAGCCACTGCTGCCCTCTACCGCAGCGAGCATCATCACTCAACTGGTGAACAATGGTAGTGTCAACAATGATACTGCAGCCAACGGCTCCTCCACTTCACTCGATACGGCCTACTTCGGCGACGTTTTCCTCCAGCTGAACGTCCAGTACCGCCTAGTTCACGGCGAGCTCAGTATCTTCATCTGCGTCTTTGGCATCATCGCCAATGTGCTCAACATTATCGTTCTCTCGAGGTGAGTGAGCCACTGTGTGTGCCTGGCCTTATTTACATTTTTTCTCCTTTCCCCTGTTTATCTGTCTGATTTAATTCAACTTTGCAGAAAGAACATGATCTCACCGACAAACGCCATTCTTACGGGCATGGCGGTCAGCGATCTGGTGGTCATTGCCACGTATCTGCCTTTTGTGCTGCACTACTTTTTAATGAGCAGCACAGTGCCACCTGAAGAGATGTACAGCTACGGCTGGGCGGTGTACACACTGCTGCATGCGCACATCTCCGTTGTCTTTCACACCATCTCAATTTGGCTTACAGTGTTGCTCGCCGTCTGGAGGTACATCACTGTTAGGTAAGTGTTCTCTCACACATTTTCATTTGTTTGCCTATTTGCGTTTTTGTTAAGATTTAATTAGGTATAATGTGGGTAAACATGTGTGGATAATACTTGTGTGTAAAGTAGGAAGGTTTTGTGCAATGCTAGTTTAAAGGAAAAAACGTAGCAATTGATAGTTTTGAGTAATATGAGGAAAAACGGTTGTTGTAACTAAGTTCTTGTTTGTGAGCTCAGCTGTACAATGGTAGCTGGTTAAACAACACAAACTGAACATGTATAATTTAACCGCTCAAATGTGTGGGTTTTTCTGTTTGTATTGGCTTAAAAATGAGCTTTCATTTAGTTCAAAATAACGTCGAAATTTGCTTTACCTTAGGAACATGCAAAATTAATGTGCACTGAAGGAAAAAGCCAAAGGGGAGGATAAACAAATATGTTAGGCAAACTATGCCAGACAGCTCAAAGCAAATTGATACTTTCCAATTGCTATTTTTCTGAAAAAATATTTTACAGTGTAACAAATTGAAATGTGGGCTGAATAAGGAAAAAGGTATCGAAAAGGAAGAAGATTTGACGGCTAAAAATTGATGATACTAGCTCAGTTTTTGTTAGAGTAGAAATCTAAAAAATTTTTATTTTTGTTTGAAAAAAGTTTAAATTTTATTTAACCTTTTATAAAGCTTTTTAAAATAAAAAATCAGGTTTTTTTGCTGAATCTTAATAATAACAAAACCTGCTGCTACAAATCATCAATCAAAGTGACAAATCTTGGCACAACTCCTTTTTTCTCCAATTGTAAATTTGTTGTTCAGTATTGCTAAAAAAATCAAGGGAAATAAAATATAAATATGAAGATCTAAAAGTTTGCATTCTATATTTTTAAAGCAAAAGTTAAATTACTTTACACTTAAAACCTTAAAATCTACAAAATTGTCAAATATCGATTCATAAAAATAAAATTTGCTAAATCAATAACATTTTAAAATGACTAAAGTTACTAAAATGTAAATGCTTAATTGATTTAAAATAGAAACTTTTTCAATCCATTTACCCAATCAATGTTGAAGCCAAACATAAATCTTTCTTACTGTTATTTTTATTTCAATCTTACGTTTTTTCTTTTTTTGTTATGTTAATAGAGCAATAATTACTAGTTCAAACAATAATAGTAAAAGATAAAAGAAAAGCACATCTCTCTTTTCTGTCTAGTGGATCTTAATGACTCTACTGACTGTCTGACTTACTGGTGAAAACTGGTTGTCCTTTGGATACCGGCAAGCAAACTTTTCCAGTGCACTTTCAGTGCCTTTTTTACTCAAGTAATATACCCTCAGTAAGCAAGCATAAATATCATCTTGTTGTAGTAGTAGTGGTAGTGGTGGTAAAAAAAGACAACAAGCCTAAAAGCGAACATCGAGAGTTAGTCACGACGACAAAGACGACAGCTAGTTTGGCATTAAATATATTAAGTCGAGTAAATAATATAAACAAAGGAAAATGTGGCACAATGGCAGTCATATGTGTGTGTGTCGCTGACCAAAAGAAACGACATCAACAAAAGCAGACGAATGAGCTCAAAAATGAAACGTGACAAGGCGTTCTACTTTCCGGTGCCATGCGGTCTTTGCGGTCAAATAGCTTGAAAAAGATCTAAAAAAATGAAAAAGCACAAAACACACAAGCCTAAAATAAAATAAAAGAATTAAGAGATGAGAATAAAAAATTAAGAGTGGGGAATTAAGTTTAAAGTTATACGCGGTCAATAAATATACAGACAAAAGAACTGATTGTTTGGCGTGTCACTCTTTCATATTATCCCTTTTGACGACGTTAACTGTTTAACAATAAGATTTTTTGGTAGAGCCAATTTAAAGTTTTTGTTGTAATATTTAATTAACCGCAAACACTAGTTAATTAATTGATCTTTTTCAGCTAAATTTCTGTTGATTTATAATTAAATTAACGTTTTTTTTGTTGGCAGTTCTCCGTCAAGTAACAAGTCCTCATGCTCAATGGCCCAAGCTCGGATGGCCATCATCAGCACATACTGTGTAGTGCCTCTCTTCTGCATACCAGTTTTTGTTTGTTTCACCATTCATCCATTCCACCGAAAAGAATACCCCAATGAAACGCTTTATAAGGTGAGCTCTAAAACATTCATAAATATTTTTTTACCTCAAGCAAAATCTCAAATGAAAAACGCTAGTTCCGCTTTGTTGAGAGCACATACAGTCACTCAATTACACGGCCAGCTACTTGACCTTGAGAGCAAGTTGATCTCAGTAAGTTTAGCAAAGCATAAAAAAGTAATTCAACTTTAATTTTTCCAATAGCCTCCGAGGCTAAGCAAACACACAACTGCTTTCGCAGTGCTTTAGGAAAAAGCTTTTCTGCTTTCCAATAAAATGCACAAATACACACACAATTTCACTGTTGAAAGACTAATCAATTGGGTCGAGCTTTATGTGACGGTCACTTTTTTACTGTGCCACAATTTCCACTTGCTTTTACCCGCTAAAAACCCACACACACACACACACACACAGGCACACAACAAGACACACAATCTGACTGCCCTTTCATTTTCTTGAGCACACACACCACTTTATCGACCTTGTGGTAGTAGTTTCCAGTTTTAAGCAACACAAACAGTCACAGGGAAAGGGAATGAAAAAAGAAAAAAACTGAAAGCTACATTAGTGTTGATAACTTTATTGTGCTCAAATTGAACAGCAGTGGCAACAAAACTAACAACACTAGAGTGAAAAAAGTGAAATTGCGACAAAGATAGGACAAGAACAAGCTGGGCAGGCACACTGCCGCTGCTGAGGCTTGAGGCAAACCAGCAACTGAGAAAGCAGACAGGCAAGCAAAGTCCCGTGGCTTACCTTTTCATTTTTTTCTCCTCTTTTTCTTCAATCGGAAGAGATCATTTATCATGACAGAAAATTTGCTCGGCGTGTTCAGCGTCTTTTGTCTTTTGCTGCAGCGGCGGCGGCGTCGGCGGAAGGAGACAAAAAAGAAACAAGAAAAAAGATAGGCAGACAAGTGAGAGAGTGAAACACTCGTCTTTCCTGTCAGACAGACGAGTCAAGGGAAAGGGAAAAGGAAAAAAAGAGAAAGAAAAAAGGATCTTGACGTGGAGTTGATTTATTAGACTTATAGCGCAAACACGGGCAAAACACTTTCAATGTGTGCTATCAGTGGCGAGAAAAAGCAAGCAAAGAAAGGGGAAAGAAGAAAAGACGAGAATTAGCAAATAATTTGCTGAAAATGAAGCAAAAAGAGAACTGATATTATTCAGATTAGCTAAAACGACGAGAAGATATAGTGCTAATACAACGCTAAAATAAACTAGACAATTTAAATAATTGAAACACAAAATTTTTCTACAAATTGGGGGATTAATAGCTATTTATTAAAAGAATAAAAAATATAATTTATTTTTCATTAATTTTAGACAATTTTTATTTTATTTTATTTGTATTTCTACAAACAGAATTAGTAGTGCAAACAAGTTGCATCATCATTTGGGCAGCAGTTTTATTGAAAAAAAAAATTTTATAAAAATCAATTTTTGTGTTAAATGAAACTCACAATTTAACTATTTATTTATTTTGACAATTAATAGTCGAATATTGATCAACAACGCTCAACCGATACCAATATTTAGAAAAATAACAACTTCAAAAACGGTTCAAATTGAACAATTCTGAAACCAGCAACTTTTATTCGTTGTTTTTTCTGGCAGAGTGTAATATAAAAATCTTCAGCAATTAATCTCCACACCATTTATATTTTCTCACACTTCTTTCTTTCTTTTTTCTAAATCTATTGCTGGAAATTTTAGCGGTTGGCATTTTCAATAGCAGCTTCAATTTTCACAGCCTTTTCTTTTCTTCTTTTCTGCTGCCTGCCTGCTTGCATTTCAAGTGCCGTTCGATTAACGGAGCAAACGAGCCAAAAAGTAGAGTAAAGAAGCAGGGGCCTTTCGCCCATTGCAAGGCTATTTCCATTTTTCTTAGTTTTACTAAGGAAAAAACAGCAGCGGCTTTATCAGCGCTAACCAACTAAAGCTGTCAGGCGCACCACTTGAATTGAGTGGGGAAGGGGAAAAGAAGGGGAAAGCAAATTGCTGCTCTCCAGTTAGACATTTAGATCTTTCTTTTAGGCAAGCAAAAAAACGGACTAAAAAATAATGCGAAAGACAAAACAAAGATTGGATAAAGAGAGAGGGAAAGAGAGGGCTACTCTAAATGAACGACACTGCGCTGCTGCTCTCCCAGTGCGCCATTGAGGCATTTATCGACCAAATTGAGAAAACTCGAGGGCCACAATTGATGCTGCTGCTGCTGCCACCACCGCCGCTATTCTTGCTGATGGCAGCTTAACTCTAGCTTCAGCTGTTGAGGGGTGACAAATAATAGCAAAGTTGGAACACACAATGAAAATGAATGAATTGCCATCTTTTTGCTGCTTGCTGTTGGCGTTGTCGTAGTGGCTGCTTGTTTTGTTGCCTGAGAAATCAGTCAAGCGGAGCGAATCAGAATGGTTGTGGTGCTGGCACTGGCATTGGCACATCAGTCAAACAAACAAAAAACTAGGCAAATGAAACAAAGGAAAACGAGCCAAGTAGATAGATTGAGGAAAGCAGTAGGGAAATCTATCGACTAGTAGAAGACAGCCCCGAGACAGTGAAAAATGAGATTTATGCACTGGCACAACAGTGAGCATAAGTGTGGAGGCACACAAAGCTGAAGTTGTGCACAAGCATCTATCTATCATCGGCCAATTTTTATTTTATTTTTCAATAATTTTTACTAAACTTCTAATTTTCATTTTCAACTTCCACTCTGCAGGTGGACATGATCGACATGGACAGCGAGAACAAGCAACTGCTGGAGAAGATTAACTTCTGGGCATTCAGCATTCTCCTCAAGCTCATTCCCTGCAGTCTGCTCACCTACCTCAGTCTGGCACTGGTACGCATTCTAATTGAGGCGAGAAAGCGCAAGGAGCGCCTGCTGGGGGGCAATCACCTTCACCATCACCACAACCACCACCACCGAAACAATGGAGAGATCAACAGCTCCAACAACATTGGCAGTCAGAGCCGGGGCCAACAGCAGCAGCAGCACCGCGAATCAGTGGTGGCAATCACGAGTAAGCCTGCAGCAATGGCGACGACAACAGTGACGACCACTACGACCAGCTCAGTTTACCTGGAGATTGCCGACAATTCGCCTACAGAGGCCTTTGATCAACTGAGCAAGAGCAGCAGCAAAGAATCAGAGACCAGCGGCAAAAATCGGTTTTGTTTGAGGTAAGACTGCTGGAGGGTAGGTGCTACTGAGTTGAACAGAAGAACAAATTAGAGGAAATCATATTTAGTTTGCGTGTGAACCGAAAACGGAAAACCGTGATTAGAGTCTTGCCGTCCACAGGGACTAATTCTTTGAGCCCAATTAGAGTAGAAAAAGACTAAGTCTTCACTTTTTTCTCATACCTTACTTCTCAAATAAATGTACTTAAATCGTTCTTAATTTACCCCCTACTGATCAAACAGTGATTGGATGCCTTTTCACCTGTTCTTTTGCAGATCATAATAATTTGTTGGCTGTATTTATTATCCCTTATTATTGCTATCTTGGTACAGACTGGGTCGCCTTCTCGGTCTCAAAGGAGCCGTCTCCTCAACACATCCACCTTCTGTTTTGAGGCAGTGCTGTTGCTCCTCTTTTGCTGCTGTTGTTTTTTGTTGTCCACCAGCAGGCTGCCTTTCATCGTGTCGATCAGCTGAAAACTCAAATGGAGATATTCGAATGAAGCTCAAGGGAAGCAGCTCCAATACGAACTCATCGAGAGAAGCAGTCAGCACATCAGGAGGTGGTGGTGGTGTGCAGTGGTGGAGCAAACGGCCGTCACCACCAACGTTCTCACCGTATGGCCGCCCACTCCTCGGGCAACTCCGAGCGGACGACGCGAATGCTCATCGCCGTGCTCATCATGTTTCTCATCTGTGAGTTTCCTTCCGGCATCCTGGCTCTGCTCAGCGGTTTACTCGGTACGCTACAAAAAAAGACTGCTTTTTTGTTTTGTTTGTTTAGCCTTGCTAGCTAATTGTTTTCTCGTAATTAGTTAACTTTTGCTAAAACATTTCTTTCACTTCAATCATGTGAATGCTCTGCAGGAAAGCTCTTCTTTCATAATGTCTATACCAACTGTGGCGAGATTATGGATATGCTGGCGCTGATCAACTCTGCAGTCAACTTTGTCCTCTACTGTCTCATGTCGGCGCAGTTCCGTAAGACCTTCTCGCAGCTTTTTTGCATTCGCTGGACTGAAGAGGTGAGCAGTGGCGGTGGCATCGGCGGCGGTTGCACAACTGGTAACCGAAGTCAGTGTGGTGGTGGTGACGGCCTCAGTCGAGCTGGTGGCAGAAACACGAACCAGTATAACGCCGGCGGCGGTGGCCGTCGAATTTCCAATCGACCGGAAGCGACTGCAGTCACGGAAATGGTGGAGTACACGACGCCGGTGGAAGAGCATCGACAGCTGCTGCTTAAGGAGATGGCCACAAGGTAAAGGAGAAAGAAAGAAAGAATAAAGAGAGGAACAGAGAAAAGTGGATAAGATAGCAAATAAGTGGAGAATAAATAGATAAAGCCTCTTCCCAACACAAAAGAGAATAGGTTTTCCCGTGCTGGTTTTTGAAGAGTGTAAATTAAACTGTCAACAGGGGAGAAGCAGACAGAGAAGCTAACCTTTGATCTTCACAGCGAACAGCAGCATCACCACCACTTACACTATCGCACTTTTGCTCACTTTTACCATTTACTTTTCTATTTTCCGTCCCCCATCTTCTAGCAAATCTCCCAACGGCTCAGCAATAATAGAGCAGCAGCAGCCGCCGCCTGTCGTCAGTGGTGGTGGCCGTGCTGGTGATGGTGCTGGTGATGGCGTTGGTAATACTCGTTTGCCGTCAATTGGCAGCTCGACAGGTTCAAGTGGCAGTTTAAGTTTTGCCGATGAAAGGGAACACCGCCAACAAAAGAGCAGGAGAAAGGAGGAGGAGGAGGAGAAGGAGAAGATGGAGAACACTGAAAAAACCGAGAAGGCCGCTGAAATGCAGACGGCAATGGTGGTGGACTCGATTGGAGAAGACACTTCACTTTTAGCAGCAACATCAACAGCAGCATCCTCTTTCTGCTCTCCTCCTTCAGCTCCTTCACCAGCTGTCACCGAGACAGTCAGCGGTGAGTGGGAACAGCAACACTGTCAGACAAGCCATAAATCGACCACTGCAAACAGCAACAGCAGCAGCCATTCTTCAAGCATTCGACCAGTTGTATCCACTTTAGCCGGCAGTGTCGCCAAAGCAAACAGTGTCGCCGAAGTGTCGCAGCACCAGCACCAGCATCAGCAGCATGTCACCAACGGCTGCATGTCTTCGACTGCCTCCACTGCAATTCATTCATCAAGCAACACACCTGAGCACTACCAGCACCATTCATCCGGAGCTGTACACTACAACCTCAATTTGCCAAACACTAACAACAACAACAACACAACAACAGCAACAGCGGCAATTGCAATATCAGTTCAGTGGTGGTGACACAGAACGCGGCCACCGGTCACAAAGCCGTCCACCGACTGGTGGACAGGCCGACGTCTCTCTCACCCACCGATTTCTCGGCCACCACCACCACCAATGGCCAGCTGAACGTCACCACAACAAACGTGTGATTCTGTTCTGTAGGGCAGTGTGTGAGAACACATTGATGAAAACCACTTTGAAATTGAAGTTACATTTTTCAATTTTCTAAATGAAAGCTGTGACTGTGAAAGTAAAATCGTAAAAGCTGAAAGCAACACTGCGTTTGCACCTGACCAAAGCTTTTTCTCAAGTGTGTAAATAACATAAAACACACGGAATATCAATTGTTAATTTTTTTTATCAAATAAATTGCCATTTAATTTTGCACATTTATTTTTGATTACATTGCACTGAGAACATGTTTTTCCCTTTTCGCAAATTAGATGAGTAATAATAGTGGATAAGAATCGGACCAACCAGACTAAATTATATGAAGGAAACATTGCAAGCAATCGGCAAAAACTGACGTCGGGTAATAAGGCGCGCTAACAAGGCACCTTGTCTTCTTCGTCTTCCCCTTTCCCCGTTTCCCGTTTTTTCCTGTCTGCTGTTTTCTCAATCAGTCAAATTAAAGAGGAAAAAAAGCAAAAAAACGTTTTGCACTACAAAACAAATTTACAAATTGAGAAAGTGGGAAAAAGTAAAAAAGAAACTGATGGAGAGTCAACTCCTCGTGGGGCAACTTTAAAATTCAAATATCCACTCATCTGTGCGCGTGAAAATGGGTAAATAGAAATTTAAAAATCTGCCCTTTACAGACAACACTGTAACACTGCGAAGAAAAAGCTTAAATTGCTGATCAGAGCCAGAAAATGATGACTGCACACGGAGAGTACATAAACACACACAGAGACGCAAAAGAAAAATATAAAACTAAAGCCAGAGAGATAGAAAAGGGGAAAGGATGAAACACACAGTGTCTAATATATTACAGCTAGCGAGCTATCTAAAAAGTAAACAACTCAGCAATAATTTGCAAGGCAACGCAATTTTGAAAACAGGCAAAACGAAGAAACAACTCGGTCGTCGTCGTCGTCGTCGTTGTCGACAAACGATGGCATGAGAAGAAGACGACCGCGCCGGGAACGCCGAAGCCGACAACGACGAAGACGTGAACGTCAAAATTGGCCAAACGGGCAAATATTTTCCCCTTTTTCCTCCTAATGGAATTGCTGTTTACACGCAAACAACGGATTCTTGCGTTAGTCGTGATTTCTTTGCGCTTCTTTGCGCTTCTTCGCCTCTGTTGCTGCTGCTGGCGGGCAATCTGGCGGCAAACCACTGCCGCTGCCGCCACTGCTGTCATTGGCAAAAAGAGTTAATTTCCTAATTTGCCTACCACCATCACCATCACCTCTAGGCTCTAATGACCTCCATTTATCATCATTACACAGTCTTCCTTTTTACCATGCACTTATCTTATCCTCCTCTAGGTTCTTGCATCCTGTTTTCGCTTTATAAAGATATTCTTTTTATTTTCGATTTTTTGTATTTTTATATTTTTTTATAATTTTAACATTTTACCAATAGTTTCAAGTCGAAAAGAAAAAATGGCATTGACGTTGTTGCTGCTGCTTCTCATAATCTATCACTTCAAATCTCAAAATGTTGTATTGAATAAGAAAAAAAATTTGCAGTCTATCAATCAAATCAAATAACAGAAATAGGTTTTCAAAAAACTAAACCACAAAAACGGTTATATTTTTATTTTGTTAGCAACAATAGAAAAAAATTACTGTTTATGTTCATGCAAAATCGTACAAGTCGACAACCACAAAAATGATAATCATTTTAATGAGTTCAACAAAGAAGAAATACTCCATAACTTGGCGTTAAATAATTAAAATGCAACTTTAATGTGCTTTGCCTTATCAAAATCAAACTGACACTGTGTCAGTGTGCCGCACGGTTTGTGTGAGTAAGCGTTTGAAACATTCTAAAAAAAAGAAGCAAAAAACAAATGCGCCAAGGAATGCATTATCATGTGCCGAAATCGTTAAACAATAATTCATTTTGCCAAGTGCCAGCAGTGCCAGCACTGGCAGCAGCGCCAAAGTGTCATCTGGGTGTGCAGCGGAAGCCGTTGAGCGATAACACAATGGACAATGTTTTGTCATTTGTTTGGGCCGTCATTTAAAAGTGTGTCTAAAAGTGTGCTGCACTGACTGTTTTCAAACTGACTCTGTTTTCAGCTTCCAGTGTTTCATAATTTAATATAAAAATAAAACGATTGTTTTAAAAAACAAAATGATAGAAAACTATTCTTTTTTTAAATGAAAACAAACGCAAAGTTGTCATTGCAAAACTTACAAAAGTAAATTTAAAATAAAAAAATTTAATTTTGCTTTGCACTGCTTAGAAAAATGCTTGTTCATTATGATTATTTGCGCTAAATAGTAGGCAAAAAAAGAAGTGTAATAATGAAAGAGTTTCGAGCTAGTCATAGTGTCAGATGATTATTTACTATTGTCTAAAGTGGACAGTTTAACTTCCTAACAATAACACAAAAAGATAGCGCAACGCTGCTGTGTTTGACGTGAGTGTGTAGAATTAATTGCTCTAAAAAGCAGTAAAAGTTTATTTGTTTGCCTGTCTTCATTTCTATTTTAAGAACTTGCTGGCAAATTTTAAAATTGAAATTGAAATGCACAAAAAAATTATTTGAATTGAAACTCGCAATGTACGTTACAAGTTTCACCACTTGACACTTGATATTTGTTTTCCTTATTTGAATACAGTGAGTTTTTTAAATCTTTTTTCTTTTATTAAAAAACACATCAGTGTAAAGGTTTGTCATTTCAAAAAACTTTTTACCCTGGCTGCAAACTGTCAATTAAAGTGTGTGTCAACTGCATCAGAAGCAGTATCTATGATTTTATTTTTACTGTTGTGTTCACAAATTTATTTCATAAGTACAAACACAAACACATCACATAAGTTTTTTTCAACAGATACGTAAAAGAAAAAAAACATCGATATGTTTGGTTTAACAGTAAAAAATGATGACCTCAAAGAAAAAAATTTAAAACTTCACAGCTTTGCGGTTGTGCTCCTTTGCATGTCACTTTTTGGTTTAACAGGAAAATCAACATTTTATAACAGAAAGTAAACAGTTTTTTAAAACTCAAAAAGCTTTGCTATCAAACAACAGTATTCCCAGCTGACAGGTTGTGCTCAAAATTTTTATTTTGAAATGTAAATTACGATCATACTTTTTTGTTGTGATTTTAAGGCAATATAAAAAAGGTCAACTGTATATATGCAGATATTTTTGCATTATGCACGTTTAAACTTTAAAAAACAGTAGTTTTGTTAAAAAATTAACTTTTTTTAAATTTTTAATTTGTTTAACAAAACGAATTTAATTATTTGTTACACGTGTAAATAAATTTAAAATGTCGTTTGTGCTATATAACGCGGCATAAAAACAAATTTGAATACTATTAAACATTAAAGAATAAAAAAGGAGTAATTCAACAAAAATTAAACCGTTGCAACCGCTAAATCTTGCACGTTCACATGTTTTCCTCCATTAGTTCTCTTGTATTATTGAACTAGTGGCCAAACTAAATATCAGCTCTGTTTTCACCACCTACCACGACTAAACAGACAACTAAAATTATGATTACAACAGCCGATAAAAATGTCAATATTGAAGGAATATTACATAAAAATTATTCATAATTATTATCTAAACGCTAACATTTGTTTAGAAGATAGGAAGTGAAAAGAAACAACTGCTAAGCAAGCAAATGGTACGCTTGCATGCCTGCTTTTCATTTCTCCATTGGCGGCCTATTGATTGAATAAATATTTATTAATTAATTGATGGATTAAAGGTTAATAGGTTTCCCCCTCCCTTCCCTCGGTGTACTGGCATAAACAGTGTGAGCTCAAAATGAGAGAAAACATGGAAAATTATTATTATGTTACATGTTCATTAATAATAACCGGTCAAAGTAATAAAGAGGCTGTCATTGGCAGAACATTGTTAACACTGAACTAACTTGGCCAACTAAACAACTAAAAACCACTACTAATCGATCGCATGGTCGCCGATCACCAAGTAATATTGGGCGTTGATTATTATTACCATTAGTACTTTGTGTTGAGCCTGTGGTGGTGGTTAACGATTATAAGTGTTTGCTCACTCAAGAAAAAAGGGTGCAGAAAGAATGAAGGAAGGAGTTGTGCTTACTCATTGATGAATGAGAATTAGAAATTAATAAAATAAAAAGGAATTTAGTATTGATCAATATAGTAAAATTGGTCAAGGCAAAAATCAAGGACAGTAATTATCATTAAAGAATTTTTTTTCTAATGACCGAAAATGACTTGAAAAAAGCAGAAGAGGTTAGACACAAATGAGACTGGTCAATGTAGCCAGTGTTTCAAAAGTTGTCAACAGTTGAGTTGAACCATTTGAACATTGCTTTATTTCCCGGATTACTTTCTTGAAAAAAAGTGATGAGAAAAACAAATAAAAGACGACATTTGTTTGGTTTCTACATTTATTTTATAAACAAAAA
Source organism: Tyrophagus putrescentiae (assembly GCA_024499935.1). Classification (NCBI taxonomy): domain Eukaryota; kingdom Metazoa; phylum Arthropoda; class Arachnida; order Sarcoptiformes; family Acaridae; genus Tyrophagus; species Tyrophagus putrescentiae. The sequence goes on from JAMZRA010000004.1 coordinate 2,989,079, forward strand.
AAGTTAAATTGCCCATTTGCCCTTTTTACCCAAAAATGATGGTGACAGAGATGTAAGCACAAACCAAATGTACAACACAAGAATATGAAATAAGCGTTTGAGTTAAGGAAACAGAGAAAAATGAGTGGCGAAAAAGATGAGAAAGAGTAAAAATTGCATGAAATCATTATTCTAATGAATCACTAATGTGATTAAAAAGATATGTCTCAGATGGCCACTTTTGAAAAGGTTTTTAGTCGGCAGGATAAAACAAAAGAAGGATAAAAATACCAAAAATAAGAAACAAGAGAAAGCAAATTGACGCCAGCAGTAAAACGGCAACCAGCGGCAGCAGGCACAATCAAATTCAATCTCTTTTTTGGAGCAACAGCAGCAGTCAAAACAAATGCTTCTCACTGCTAATGCATTTCTCTAATTTCCATTGTAAACATAGCAGCAGTCTGATTAAAGTTGCCGTCTTTTGTGCTGAAGCGTATGTGTGTGGTGTGTTTTATTTATTATTAATACTGAATAATGTATTGCAGATGAGTGATGCCCAAAAGGAAGAAGTGGATGATGCAAAGGTGAGCAGGAGGGAAGCTCTGATGTTATTACAAGGCTTGATTTACTTATTATATTATCGTTTCAATTATTTTAATAACACTGACAACACTGTAAGTGCGCTAATAAATACTGTGCAGATGAGGGGAAGAAGAGAAAAATGTTTTAAAGATGAGGAAGATGATAAATGCAAATGCACTGCGCACTTTTTTGAGAATTCTGATGATTAGTGGGAAGAGTCAAATACAACAGTTTTTTTATATAATTTGATTTGAGCTCTAGCAATATGTCAGCAATGCAACAACAAGTTTTTTTCTGTTCATTTTGATAACAAGTTTGGCAATCATCAAAACAAATTATTATTTTTTACTTGTTTATTTATTAATAAAAAATTGAGACTTTTTTAATATCATAAAAAATAAAATAAAAACAAATTTAATAAAACAACAAAAAATAATACCATTTTTTAAAATAAAAATAATAAAAACCGGTACTTAAAACCATTTTCAAGGTCTTAAAAACACATTTTTAAAACAAAGTCTAAACATAAAGTTTAAAAGTTTTAAAACTAAATGTGGCGGCATTTCCTTTTGCTAAAATGTACAAACTGATTTAGATTTTGCGCTTCTAAATTGCCTAAAAATTAGAAAGTTAAGACGCAAATGAACACTACTGACAGACCCGGTAATCAGATGTATCAATCAAATTCACATTGGAACAATTTAATAGCGTTGAAAAAAGGAATAAAAAGTTAGACAAAAAAGACAAAAATGAGCAAACAAATTTTTTTACATTAAGGGGGGACACCGCGCACTTTTTCACTGCTTTTTCGAATTTTGATTTTGGGGTGGCTATGATGTTCATGAAGGATGTACTTAAAAAAGATTGTTAAGAATTTCATTTAAAACAATTTTGTGTTGATACTATGGTTCTCCGATGAGTGGGCGCTGTCGGTAACGACACCAATGTTCTGAACACGCAGGTACACTTTCCACCAAAACGGGTAATACCAAAAAAATGATCAAGATGTCAAATGAAAGGTGACTAAATTATCTAGATTTTGTCTGACTCGGAATATTTTTAAGTAGTTTGACGTCTTAAATAATGATTTTTAAATGATGGAGAAAGGCAAAAAAAGAGTATGTGCAGATTTCAAATAATTTTTAAGTGTACAACAAAATTGAAATTTAAAAATCCGAGCCAGACAAAATCTAGATAATTTTGTCGTCTTTCATTTGACACTTTGATCATTTTTGTGGTATTACCCGTTTTGGCAAAAAATGTACCTGCGTGATTCAAGATCTTGCTGAAAAAAACTGTTGACTAGAAAAGGAAACCAAAAATTCGAAAAAAAAGTTGTTATATGCGCGTTGTCCCCCCTTAAATTAAAATTAGTTACTGTTTTAAAAATGAACGCAATTTAACTAAAAAAATAATTTGAAATCATTTTTAAACAAAATTAAATAATTTTACAATTAGATAAACGGCAAACTTTTTAATTAAATGTCACGCACATTTATTATTTTTATAAGCATTTAAATGTACTAAACTGCTGGACAACTATATATTATTTTTTAACAAAAATTATATTTTTAAAACCACATGACTGAAACTGAATTTCCGACTTTCAGGATAATAAATACAATAAAAATGATAGACCAAATACAAAAGAATTCACTTGAGACAACGACAGTGCACTTTTTTGTTGCTACTAAACACATTCCTTTGTTTCAAATGCACCAAATTTTCATGTGAAAAATGTATCAAAAATATCGTTTTTTATTGACGCTGTTTTTCAATTTTTGACTCAATTGTTTAAACAATTGCTTAATTTTTTTTGCTTGTTTCTTAAAAACACTGTAATTAATCTCTTTTACTAATCTATTGGCTTGTTTTTCAATTTTTTTAAACGTTATCCGCAAAACTTTCAAGCTCAGTCAGCAGTGCATAATAGCTATTTTTTATTTTTTAGTGCAAGCAAGTGGCGAGTGCAAAGTAGTAGTGCACGCAACTACAAACCGGGTAAAATGATGAAAAACTATTGCAGCTACTAAAACAAAAAGGGCAAATACCGAACACTGCTTTCAGGTTTGGTGTTTGCTAAGAGAGAAGCAACAACAACTACGCGGTGTCTTTGTTTGACTGCCAGAAACCGTCGAGAGTACTTGAAGTGAGTAATTTGCTTTTGCACCTAAAAAATAGAAAAAAATAAAGTGGGTGAACGCAACAAGAAGTAAAGTAAAAAGTTTTAAATTATTGATTTGAATTTATTAAAAAACGTAACTGGAGCAAATTACAATTTATTTTGTCAAACTTAAACACTGTGACAATGATTGAAATATTGAACGTTGAAAATTAGTGCTGAACAATGCCTGATTCTTTTGAAAAAGGGTAAATTTATGACAATGCTCAAAACCTAATGCACGCAATATTAAATTAATTATTTTTTTAATTAGTGCACACTCGTGATTTAATTACAACTGTTTGCTTTGACAGGTCATGATGGGTTCAGACATAAAAAATATTTATTTTTAAAAAACATCAAATTTTAACGTTTTGAATATCTATTTTGCTGACATTTTTGTCAAACAATTTGAGTACGACAATCAACTCAAGTGCATGTAAACAGAATGTGCTTGTGCTTGTGCAGTGCACACAAACACATCGACTCGAAAACACTACGTCGTTTGGTATACTTAACAGCTTCCACAGGTTTCCTATCGAAGCAATTACAATAAAAAACAACGCCTTTTTATTATGAAAAAAGGTTTTTACTCACAAATATGCTTTCAATGTTGTTAACCTTTCACATACCCAAACAAATACGTGGCCAAACATGACTAGAACATTACAACCACTTTCATTTGACTCATTTTAGCTTCGTTGTTGTACTTTCTTTGCATCACTACCACAAGAGTCGTGCGGCATTTCTTCAAGCTCATAAATCATAAAGAACTCACTTTTGGAGAACACCAAACAACAAAACAAAACAAAATTTCCAACAGTTGAATATTGCGTTTTGATTTTTTAAATAACAAACAGTTTTTGAAGAAAGCCGCTGTTTAGTAAAAATGAAAAACAGAGCACTTTAAACTTTCAGCGGTTAACCTCATTGATTACCTTTCCTTCGATCAATACACAGAGGAATGCAATATTAGAGCATTCTCTTAGCACTTCACTTTTCTTGATGAATCATCAAGTTTGTTTTTTAAACTTAAAAAATGCAAGCGTGCTCAAAAAGAGAAAAGGACATTGACAAAATAGAACAGTTTGGCTGTTGTTGATGTGCAAAATTTGTGTAACAAATTGTGTTCTTATTATCAAAAATATGAGTGAAAACTAACGGTTTTTTATTTATTAAATGAATGAGTGATCATAAATGTTTAAAGCTACATTGTCATAAAATTTTGTTATTTAAACAGCACTATTCAACCAAAAACTTTTACACACATTTATCAGTTTGAGTTATAAACTGCAATTAAAAACTTTTGTCTAAAAAAAGTGAAAAATTTATCAAAACAGTACATAAAAAATAAAAAACTGATAATAACAGTACTTGAAAGTAGAATAAAATACTGAGAGCTACCAAAAAAGTAAGTGTACAGTTTGCAAGTGCCCCAAAACTTTCTACCTAATCATCATTTCTCCTGAGCATTGTTAGTCACTAGTTATCAAAAATACATAAACTTTTATGTTTATACAATGCTACTTTGGAAAAAAACTTGTTTCATTTTTATAAACGGTAGACAAAAAACTTCAATAGTTTTACAGTTTTGCTTTTTATTTTTTCAGAAAAAATCTAGAGCATAGTACTCATTTATTTGCATTGGGCGGGCAATAAAAACATAAACTCAAAATAAACTTAGCAAAAATCAAAATAATTGTTTGTAGTATTTTAGTTTTACAAATTTACAAAGTTTTTCTTTACTCTTTTCCGTTTGTTTGGCCAAAAATAAGGCCAAAATGATCGATCTAGTGAACTTTGCTGATCGAATTGATTATACCACCACTGACTGACAAATCTGTCTGTTTGTTTTGCAATTTTTTTGTTTCTTACGTTAAATGATAACTGTCAATAAATAACCATTGTCAAACTTAAAATTTTTTAAATTACAACAAACAAAGTTTTTACATGTTTTAAAATTAAAAATTAACTTTAGGATAGTTTTTATTACACTTTTTTGTTTTTGATTTAAATAAAAATTTTTACTATTAGTCTCAATTTTTTATACACTGTTTTATACGCTTTAACAAAACAAAAATTTCAGCTCGTCATCGTAATCACCTTTCTTTTTTGTCTGAATTTTGCTAAAATTTTTTCGCAATTGTGTTCAGATTGTGACACAATTGACATTCACTAGTGTGATCCACTAATTGATTTGACAATTGTTTTGGCTACTTTTTGCACTGGAGTTTTAGTTTTTGTTAGACAAAACAATAAAAAAGAACATATCACGCAAAAATTTATTTTATTTTTTCACAACTCAACATTGTAAGCAAATTATTGTTTTTGTTAATTTTATGTTTTTAGGAAAACCAATAATGTTTTTAAAATAAAGGTCAAAATTTATGTGTTTTTAACAATAACTACATGTTAAAACTAAAACTTAAAGCATTCTATATCATATGTTTTGTCAACGTTTGTAAAAATTATTTTGTTTTACTAGTTGCAGTTTTTTAACTGTTAAAATTTATTTATACTAGTGTGACTACTTTTACTAATTTACTAAATCTTGAAACAATACCTCACTAATTTCCACAACGTCTAACATCACAGTTTTACTTATAAAGTAGCAATAATCAAATCAAATCACATAAAAGAGCAGGTTGTAGCAAATGTGCCTGCTTTCTGGTTTTGTATTTAGTTTTTTTACTTTTGCCAATTTTTTTACTATTTTTTTCTGTTTTACCGGGCAATCAATTTGGGCAAATTAATCTTACCAGAAAAGAAAAGAAGAACCTTTTGGCAAAATTGCCGGTCAACTGCATTAGCCGCAGCCCAGCTATTGCCACAATGAACTGGATAAATTCAAATATAAAGCTGCACAAGTGAGCATATAAATATCAGTTAGTAGCGTTTCTACAAAAAATGAGTAAAATGCATACAAAAATTTAAAAAAAGGCAATTAACCAAACGGCAACCAAATGTCAGTAAAAATTGAGAAACTCTGAGATGGTTATTTTCTTGTTTTCACAGTCTTTTTATGCTGCAATCATGATCTTTTCTTCTCTCTTTCATAACTGCTCCCTTTTGGGTAGTGATTCTTTATCTTATTTGTTTGTTGCCTTTACAGGCAGATAGACAATTCAGTTTTTGTTGTTTTTAAGTGGCAAAGTGCACTTGATAATTTATCTGTTTACTTCCTTTCTCTTTCTTTCTTTTTCCCCCTCGGTTGGCTGTTCATTTAGCCAATTGCTAAAATATCCCCGTTTTCTTTTTCTTTTTTCTTGTTTTTTTTATCGCCATTTCCCACCATTTCCATATTCTGCTACAACTAGCACTACAATTGTCTGCAATTTCAATCGGTGCCTCCTTCTTTTCTGCCACCGCCACCGACACCGCGTAAATCATCAGCAAGTGCTGCTTTTGCTGCAAGAGCCAGTGTTTTCCGGGCCATTTTCCGGTAATAGTCAAGCGTCTGCAGCTAGTTTTCCCCCCTTTTTGTTGCTACTTCAACTAATGGAGACGGCAAGACTAAAAGCAGAGCTAAAAGGGCAAAACTCATAAACGATGAAGTGGATGAAAAGGAAAGAGAGAAAAAGAGGAAAAAGAAATGAAAGAGGACAAAACACTGATGCTTCTATCGACCAGTAAATCAGCCGATAATTTTTGGAAATTTCACGCCAACTGATTTGTTTCGGCATAGAAAAAGCTGAAAATTGAACTGGAAAAAAGGCAAAAGGACACAAAAAGTTCTTTCTGCTGCATGATTGCTTGGTAAAACTGACTAAAACAAAAAGCGAAACAAAGAAAACTGCTAAAAGTGAATATTTTTTATTGTCAACAGGGAGTTGCTGCATGTTTAGAAAAAAGAAAAGTGAACTATATTTTTAGTTTAGTTACAAGGGCTCAGTCGAGCTCGCTTCGCTCACTCCTACCTTAACTATGCACCGCTAACATTTCGTAAAAGTTTGGCCAGCGGCTCACCCTGACGACACTTGGGCACTGTGAACGCCCACCGACTCGGGCCCCGCTCGCTCCGCTCGCGAGACCCGAGTCGGTGGACGTTCACAGTGCCCAAGTGTCGTCAGACCTCGCCGCTTTGCGCTGTGCACTGCTACTTTTTTGCCCAGTTGTGCTCTCATTGATTTTTTTCTAAATCTAAGATCTTGGTAAATTGATCAGTTAAGCAACGGCTCACCCTGGCGTCACTTGGCTCACCAAAAACGCCCGCCTACTTGGACCTCGCTCGCTTCGCTCGCGAGGCCCTCGTCGGCGGGCGTTTTTGGTGAGCCAAGTGACGCAAGACCTCGCCGTTTTTATCTGTGCACCGCAACCATACATTGATGTCTGGGCCGGCGGCTCAACCTGACGTGACTTGGCCGCTGTCAACGCCCTCTTCCTCGGGCCTCGCTCGCTGCGCTCGCGAGACTCTCGTCGTCGGTCGTTGACAACGGCCAAGTCACGTCAAACCTCGCCGCCCTGGGCAGGGCACTGTTTCCCCTGCAACAAGCGTGCTCCCCCTGCAGCCCAGGGCGAGAACGGCAGCGATAACGCACAACCAAAGTCCCAGGACTTTGTTTCAAAAGCAGAATGATTCTGCTTGCGAGAAAAAGTGAGAGAGAAAAGCTGCCTCAGCAGCGAGCACCCTAGTTTGGCGCGAGAGCGCAGGCTGATTCAGATTTTGCCGTTCTGGGCTGTGCTGCCCCCGCACCAGCAGTGCTTTCCCGCCAACTCAGAGCAGCGGCAGCAGCGAGCGCTGAGAGAACGGCAGCGAGAGCGCACAGTTTTATCTAGCGCGCAGCTGCTGCGATAGTGTCCCGCGCATGCGCACAGCTGCCAAAGCCAGCGCAACATCTGCCAAAACAAAAGACAACGTTCCAAACTTTTTGGGTTTTCTAGTTAACCATAAGGTTTAAGGACAAACCAAATTAGACATAGACCAATTAAGGGTCAGGGAATGCAATGGTGTAGTCAAAAGTAAGATTGGAGCTTGTTTGGTATTTAAAAAAGCTTATCTAAAAAGTGAAAAATTTAGATAAGGCACTTCCGGTTACTTCATCAAAGTTCTGAGATAGCCATTTCTGCCGGCTATTTATCTGATCATTCCAGTCAAAACCCCATCTTCTAGGCCTAGTAGTTTTTTTAATACAGCTAAAAATGCTTTCACTAAAAACGGAAATTCCGCCATATTAAATGCTTCCGGTTATCTGATCAACTTGAATTTGGTATCATTAGAAAGATGCCATTTATCTCGTTCTACTGGTAAAAACCGTTTTCCAATATCTTTAAAGGTGTTATTTGTGGAACGAAAAGAGTCAGTGAAGACGGAGAGAGAAAAATCATTTTTTTAGGAATAGGCTGATTTTTCAGTCAAAAAACTCCCACTCTGATTGGGTTTATTTCATTAGTTTTAAAATAATATAAAAATGTATTTTATTTTGTTGACTCAATTTGGACACATGTCTTATTTTTAACAGGTTATTGCTCAGTATAATTTAATTTAGCATTATAAACCGCAAACAAACAAAACTAGCATACAAACAATTTGAAGTTTTTCCCACAACTTCTTAAATTGAATTTTGTAAAAATACAGATAAAATTTTATATTTAGGTTAAAACAAAAACTAACATGCATTTTTTGTAAAATGAAAAATTGAGTTTAAATACAAATAAAAAAATATTTGTTAAAATTTGACAATTATTTTTTTCCACAAAAAAATTAACCGAGGATTGTTTAAAGCAATAAATTTAAATTTTTTTTTTATTGACAATTTTTAAAATTTTTTTGCGATTAAAAACAATTTTTTTTTTATTGCGGGTGTTAATAGTCGAATTTTTTGCTAAAATTTTTAAAAATTTTTGGGGGAAATTTTCAAAGTCAAGTAACACATTTTGATTTTTCTAGAAAAGTTTTTCAAAAATGCTGAAAACAATTTTAAAATTTTTCGCTTTTTTTCCAAAAAGATAAATTCTTTCTTTCTTTTATTTTTTTAAAACCAAATTTGGTTTGATTTTTCTTTTGACCATTTATTTTTTCCATTTTTAAATTTTTGCCTTTTTGCCTGCAGCCCAGCTATTGCCCACAATGACTGGATAAATTCAACATAAAGCTGCCAAGTGAGCATTATAAAATCAGTTAGTAGCGTTTCTACAAAAAATGAGTAAATCATACAAACATTTAAAAACGGCAATTACCAACGCGCACTAACCAATGTCAGTAAAATTGAGAAACTCTGAGTGGTTATTTTCTTGTTTTCACAGGGAGTAAGAGTCTTCTTTATGCTGCACTCATGATCTTTTCTTCTCTTTTCATAACTGCTTCCCTTTTGGTAGTGATTCTTATCTTAGTTGTTGTGTTGCCTGTACAGCAGATATACCACTTTCAGTTTTTGTGTTTTTTAGTGGCAACGTGCACTTGAATAATTTTCTGTTTACTTCCTTTCTCTTTCTTCTTTTTCCCCCCCGTTGGCTGTTCATAGCCAATTGCTAAATATCCCCGTTTTTTTTTTTCTTTTTCTGTTTTTTTTTTCGCCATTTCCCACCTTTCCCTATTCTGCTACAACTAGCCTACATTGTCTGCAATTTCAATCGGTGCCTCCTTCTTTCTGCCACCCGCCACCGCCCCCGGGGGTATCTCAGCAAAATGCGCTTTTGCGGGGGCCCGTGTTTTCCCCGGGGCCCTTTTCCGTAATATTTAAAAGTCCCCGACTATTTTTTTCCCCCCCCTTTTTTGCTACTTCAACTAATGGAAGGGAAAACAAAGCAAGCTAAAAGGGCAAAACTCTAAACATGAGTGGAAAAAGGAAAGAGAGAAAAGAGGAAAAAGAAAGAAAGAACCAACCCTGATGCTTTTATCGACAGTACAACCGAAATTTTTGGAAATTTCACCCCAAATGATTTGTTTCGGCATAGAAAAAGCTGAAAATTGAAATGGAAAAAAAGGGAAAAAACCAAAAAGTTCTTTCTGCTGCATGATTGCTTGGTAAACTGACTAAAACAAAAAGCAAACAAAAAACTGCTAAAAAGGGAAAATTTTTTATTGTCAACAAGGTTGCTGTTTTAGAAAAAAAAAAGTGAAAATATTTTTTTTAAATTTGTTACAGGGCTCAGTGGCTCGCTTTGCTCCCCCACCCTTAATTGCACCGCTAACATTCGTAAAAGTTTGGCCAGCGGCTCCACCCTGACGACACTTGGGCCCTGTGAACGCCCACTACTCGGCCCGCTCGCTCCGCCGCCGAGACCCGATCGGTGGCGTTCACAGTGCCCAAGTGTCGTCAGACCTCGCCGCTTGGGGCTGTGCACTGCTTTCTTTTTTGCCCAGTTTGCTCTCATTGATTTTTTTCTAACTAAGATCTGGTAAATTGAATCAGTTAAGCACCGGCTCCCCCTCGTCCCTTGGCTCCCAAAAAGCCCGCCCACTTGGACCCCGCTCGCTTTCGCTCGGGAGGCCCTCGTCGGCGGCGTTTTTGGTGAGCCCAATTACGCAAGACCTCGCCCGTTTTATCTGTGGCACCGCAACCATACATTGAGGTCGGGGCCCGGGGGCTCAACCTGAAAGTGACTTGGGCCCCTGCAACGCCCTCTCCTCGGCCTCTCGCTCGCTGCGCCCCGCGAGACTCTCGTCGGCGGGTTTTTACAACGGCCAAGTCACGTCAACCTCGCCGCCCTGGGCGGGCACTGTTTCCCCTGCAACAGCGAAAGCTCCCCCCGCAACCCCGGGCGGAACGGCACGTAACGCCAACCAAGTCCCAGACTTTGTTTCAAAGCAAATGTTTTGCTTGCGAAAAAAATGAGGAAAAGCGCCTCAGGGAAACGAACCCTAGTTTTTTGCAGAGCGCAGCTGATTCAATTTTTCCGTTCTGGGCTGTGCTGCCCCCGCCCAGCATGCTTCCCCCAACTCAAGCAGCGGCGCCGGGAGCGCTGGGAAAAGCGCGAGACCACAGTTTTATCACCCCGCAGCTGCTGCTAGTCCCCGCATGCGCACAGCTGCCCAGCCAGCGCAAACTTTTGCCAAAACAAAGACACGTTCCCAAATTTTGGGTTTCTGGTCAAACCCTAAGATTAAGGACAACCAAAATTTGACCCTGACCAAATTAAAAGGTTTGGGAATGCAATTGTGTATCCAAAGAGATTGAGCTTGTTTGTATTTAAAAAAAACTTATTAAAAGTGAAAAATTTTGATAAGGCACTTCCGGTTTTCTTCATCAAAGTTCTGAATAGCCATTTTCTGCCGGTATTTATCTTATCCCTTTCCGTCAAAACCCATGCTTTTAGCCTATGTTTTTTAAAAACAGCTAAAATCTTAAACACTAAAAACGGAAAATTTCCCCCATTAAATGCTTTCCCGGGTTTTCTGATCACTTAATTGGTATCCTTAAAGATTTTTTTTATCCGTTCTAACTGGTAAAACCGTTTTCCAATATCTTTAAAAAAGGGTTTTTTGGGAAAGAAAGAGTCATTAAACAGAGGAAAATTTTTTTTAGGAATAGCTGTTTTTTTTAGTCAAAAACTCCCACTCTGATGGGTTTTTTTTATTATTTTTTAAAAAAATATAAAATGTATTTTTTTTTTTGTGACTCAATTGGACACATGTCTTTTTTTTAACAGTTATGCTCGTAAAAATTTAATTTAAACATTAAAAAACCCAAACCACAAACCTACTACAAACAATTTTAAGTTTTTCCCACAAATTCCCAAATTGAATTTTGGAAAAAACCGATAAATTTTTATTTAGGTAAAAAACAACATGCATTTTTTTTTTAAATAAAATTGAGTTTAAATACAAATAAAAATATTGTTAAAAAATTTTACAATTATTTTTTCCACAAAAAATTAACCGAGGATTGTCCCAAACAATAAATTTAAATTTTTAATTGATTATTGACAAATTAAAAAATTTTTTTGCGAGTTAAAACAATTATGTTTTTTATATTGGGCTGTTTAATAGTCCCAATTTTTTTGCTAACAGTTTAAATTTTGGAACATTTGCAAACGTCAGGGGAACCCATTTTGTAGTTTTACTAGAAAGTTTTTCAAAAAAATGCGTGAAAAACAATTTTAAAATTTTACGCTTTTTCCAAAAAAAGATAAATTCTTCTTTTTATTATTTTTCTAAACACAATTTGTTTGATTAAATTTTTTTGACCATTAAATTATTGCCATTTAGTTTTTTGAACTTTTATTTTTTTTGACTCGATTCAAAAAAATTTTCAAAAATATTTGTTTTTTTATTTTTGAAAAAACCATCATTTTTTAAATTTAATACTTTTATTCAAAAAAATTTAAAATTTAAATTTATTTTGAGTCTGGTCCTTGAAAAAGGCACACAAAAATTTTAAAATTCCCTTTAAAATTTTTTATATTCAAAATATTTTATTTTTTACAAAAAAAGTTAAAATGAGATTTTTCAGCATCCCCCGTGGTTGAGACTAAATTACTTTGGCCTATAGCAACCAAATCATTTTCAAAATTTTTTAGAAATTTATTAATATCTCATTGCTATCTACAATATAATCAAAAATAAAAATTGTTTACCGGGCCCTCCCTACATTAAAATTTTTAAAAATCATTTTAAAGTTTAAATTGTAAAAATTATTTTTGATTACAACTTATTTTGTTTTTACAAAAGAAAACGGTTTTCCTTCTAAACTACTTTTGGGCCCCTTGTACTGTTCATCCAAAAAACCCCAATAGCTATGAAGATCACGAAAGTGGGTGCTCTCAGGGGAAACCGATACTTTTTTAAGCAGTTTTTTTCAGATTGAGCAAAATTTGGCTACTGCAGTCCTGTCCACAAATGGGGACAGCTTTTTAAGAACACTGTCTGACACAGACAGGCCAAAAGGGCAAACTGTACCAGACACGGCGGCCCCCCCACAAGGCATATCCACATTTCCCCTCTACACTGTTCATTTGTTCGCATGGGGGAAGGATACCCCCGTAAAACGGAAAAGAAACACCTGCTACACTGGTTTGCCCATGAAATTTTGGGGGTACCAGGCGGCATCTCCGAGCTGGGGCACCGACTTATGCCGATCCCCTTGAATTGTATCAAGCCCGCAGGTGGGGGGCCCTACACATCGGTGAAGGCGGGCCTGGTGGGAAGAGATCGCATTCTGCTGACCAAAAGCAATGGAACGGGCATGCAACCTTCCAGGAAGTGGAAAAAATCCGTTTTCCCACTTCAGATAGTTATTTACCCACCCGTGCCATCAATCGACGATTGCGCTGCAGACGAGTCCGTTTTGCGAGACCTCGAGTACCAAGCACTAAAATTTGCCCGGCGCAGGGTAAATTTTTGGAGCGGGTATTGCGAGATGGGGAATCTATTCACTACAACGATCACTACGAGGTTATTTTCAAGTTTTAACAGGAAATAGGGGTTTTCACCGCTACTGCGTGTTTTTTTGTTTAAAATAATTTTTCAAAATAAAATGCAGCAGTTTTTTTATCAGTACTTGCATCGCGTAAAGAGGGGGGGCCCATTTTGTCCCCCTTCCTCGTAGTTTTCCCAAATTTCTCTTGGGGGGAAAAACCAAACACTGAAAGCCCTTGCACTTGGCACAGTTTCTCAATAAAAAAATAAAAACCGTCCGTGTCCATGACCGGATTGGGCATGACCACAGATATGGGCCCCCTTTAAAACAAAGATTTACAGTTTTAAAATTTTAAAAATTACTTTGTCAACAAAGATGGACCCAATTGACAATTCTCAGACTTTTTTCAAGGGGGTTCACATCGATGCACCGTTTTTTTTAGTGCCACCAAAAGCACCACCGATTTGACCACCTCGTAGGTTCGATTTGCAATAGGACTTCACGTCCCGCTTTCCCGGGCTGCAGCACAGACCCGGGAGACTTTATCACCTTCAGCTTTCCTTACCGCTTCTCACTCTCCACCAGTGACGACTTTTCTGAAACCGTTTTCTTTTTAGAACGTCTCCATCTGCCCGGCACTAAAGATCGAAACTGGGGCCATCTTCTCATTCATCCCCCAGAAAGGAGTCCTGCCAGAGTGAGGGACTGACCATGAGGGTGGTGGTGATTTTTTAATAATTACAAAAAATATGTAATGTTTTTTGACTGATGATTCCTGGTTGAATAGATAAAATGATGACTTCTTGGGGGCTACTTCATTAAATGCTGCTGACGAAAATGTAAAGAAGGTATCAGTGGCAAGTGTTGCGCTGAGGATGGTCTGATCTAAACGCTGACAGCTAGCAGAAAATATATCAACTGCTGAACTTGCAAAATAAAAAATTCAAAGAGATGACAGATACTCGGGGGGTTTTAGCAACAGGGTTTTGGCTCACAATGGTACTCCTGCGGCAATCTTTTGGTGTGGTGGGGGTGTAGCGTTGATCTTTTGCTTTGATTGTCGTTGGGGGCCCCCTACTACACTTCTACCACCCCCAACTTGTGGGATTGGGAGCAGAAAAGGAACGCAGTGGTAGAAGCGGCGTGATGTAGTGTTTTAGGTGAAGTCATTGTGCGGATTTGGTTCGGGGGGGTTGGGTCCAGACGACTCCTTTAGCGGGGGAAGGATAGGTCCATAGGGAGGCAATGGAACGGACACCTGGCAAGCTATCATGGAGTGAGCAGGTTGAGAGAGCGAGTGGAGAGCGGCGTGTCGGCACCACCAAGTGCTATGGTTTCTAATGGCCGTCCTGACCCGGGGAAAAGTGTCCTCTTTTTACCTCCCCTCAAATGTGAGACGCCAAACGTCTCGGGAAAGGGGCGGGTCTGGTACTAAATAGAGGGGTGTATGAATTCCCAAATTGGGCGGCCCGTTTGGGGTGTGCCAGGGCTGTGCAAACATGGCAAAAGGGGGCCCCTCAAAAGGCTTTTTGAAGTTGATTTGTTTTTTTGTTGGGGGGCTTTCCAAGTCCGTTTTCACCATGAAAATTCCCTTTTCCTTTGAAAAAGAAAAAATGTGGAAATGGAAGCACATGCACAATAGGCCGCACAAAAGGGGGGGGTTCATCCGGGGAAATGGGATCCTGATTGGGTCTTGTTTTCCTTTTCTTAAAAAAAAAATTTGCAATTAAAAAAAAAAGGGGAAAAAAAATTAAAAGGGGTTTAAAAAACCAAATTTATTTAAAGGGGAAAAATTTTTCAAAAAAAACTTTTTTTTAATCAAAAAAAGTGCAAAATTTTATTCATTAAAAACCCTTTTTTTTAATTTTCCCATATTTTTCTTTTTTTAGGGACATCCTTTTTTGAAAAAATTTTTTACTTAAAAAGTTTTCCAATTAAAAAAAAAAAATAGATTAAGTAATTGAAACCGGGGATTTTTGCAAAAAAAATCCATCTTTTTCAAAAGGTTTTTGACAACCTTTTATTTTTTTTTTTAAAAGTTAAAAAAAAACTCAAAAAATTTTTTCAAAAAATTAAAAAAAATTTTTTAAATTTTTGCATTTTTTTAAAAAAATAAAAAGAAACCAAAAAAAATTTTTTAACAAAACACAAGTTGAAAAAACTTTTCTTTTGCCACATTGTTACAGCCAATTTAAAAGGCATTTTTTTTCTTCATTTTTAACACATTTTCCCCCTTTTTTTTAATTTTTTTTGGGCAAAATCAAAAAAAGAAATTTTTTGAATCCCCAAAACATATTCAACAAAGGAATTGGTCTTTTATTTTTCGTTGAAAATTTTTAAAAAGCATTTTTGGTTTTTGTTTTGTTTTTTTTTTTTTTTGGCACAACTTTATTTCAAATTTTACGAAGTTTTTAAACCAATTTTTTAAAATTTTTTTTTTAAACGAAAAAATTTTTTCTTTTATTTTTAAGTTTTCCCTACTTGAAATTCTTTCAAGATTATTATTTTTTTCTTTTTTTAAGTATTTCTTCTATCTTAAAAAAATGCGTTTTTTCAACCCCAAAAATTTTTCCTTTCTTTTTTTATCTTTTTTGGGTGTTCCCAAAAAATTTTATTATTAAAAAAAAATTTTTTAGTTTTTTCTTCGAAAAAAAATTCAAAACTTTTTTTGTTTTTAGTATTTTTGTAAACCTTTTTAGTCAAAATAAAATAAACATATCATAAAAAAAAAACTTTAAATATTCAAAATATTTTTTTAAGTAAATTAATCTATATCACCTTCCCAAAAAAAGAATTACTTTTTTTAATATAATTTTTATTTAAAATTTTTTTTTTAGTTCCCTACCCCCAAAAAAATGATTTTTTCTCTTTTTTCTCCCCTTCATGACTTTTTTTTGTCTAAAAATTACACCGTTAAGATATGAAAAACGGTTTTTTTACCTTTTAAAAAGAAAAAAGGGATCTTTCTTGATTTAAAATTTTGAGTTGATCGAAAACCGGAAGCATTAATAGGGGGGTTTTTTCCCTTTTTCCGTCTAACTTTTTCTGTTTAAAAAAAACTAGCCTATGACAGGGGTTTTTTATGGGAATGATCAGAAAAAAAGCCGGCAAAATGGCTATCTCAGAACTTTGATGAAGTAACCGGAAGTGCCTTATCTAGATTTTTCCTTTTTAGATAAGCTTTTTTAAATACTAAACAAGCTCCATCTACTTTTGAACTACACCTTGCATTCCCTGTTCCTTAATTGGTCATGTCTAATTTGGTTTGTCTTAAAATCTTAATGGTTAACCAGAAAACCCAAAAAGTTTGGAACGTGGGCTTTTTTTGGCAGATGTTTTCGCTGGCTTTGGCGCTGTGCGCAGGCGCGGGACGCTAAACGCGGCAGCGCGCGCTAGATAAAACTGTGCGCTCTCGCTGCCGTTCTCGCAACGCTCGCTGCGCCGCTGCTCTGGTTGGGCCGAAAAAAACGCGTTTGGGGGGGCGCACAGCCCAAACGGCGAAATCTGAGTACCTCGTGGCCCAAATATGTTCTATATACTTTTTTTTTCACTTTTTCCCAACCCCGAATCTTCTCTTTTTGAAACAAATCCTGGGACTTGGGGTGTGCGTTTCGTGCCGTTCTTGCCTGGGTTTTCCGGGAGCACCGTGTTGCAGGGGAAAATGAAAAACCCGGGCGGGAGGTCTGACGTGACTTGGCCGTTGTCAACGACCGACACGGGGGAGTTAGGTGCACAGTTAAAAAAGGGCGAGGTTGGGGCACTTGGCTCCCAAAAACGCCCCCGAGAGGGCCTCGCAGCGGACGAGCGAGTCCGAGTGGCGGCTTTTTTGGGGAGCCAAGGACCCAGGGGGACCGTTGCTTAACTGATTAAAATTTTTAAACCAAAATCTTAGATTTAAAAAAAAAAAAATAAGCACAACTGTGAAAAAGTGCAGTGAAAACCCAAAGCGGCGGGGTCTACGACAAATTTGGGGGCCCGAAAAGTCCACCGACTGGGGCTCGCGGGCGGGCAGCGGGGCCCAGTCGGTGGGCGTTCACAGTGCCCAATGTCGTCAGGGTGAGCCGCGGCCAAATTTTAAAATTTTTAGCGGGGCCATTTTAAATGTGGGGGTGAGCAACGGTGCCGCCCTTGTTTGATTTTTTGTTGTTTTGCGTATAAATTTAGTTTACTTTTAATGCAAAATTCAAACACGACCCAAAAAACTCAAACTTTTTAACAATTTTTTGTTTTTTTTTTTCTTATTGTTTTTTTTTACATTTTTTTTATATTTCCGGGAATTTTATTTTTTGTTTGTGCAATATTTTAAAAACCTTATAAAAACCCCTTGTTGGGGCCCAAGGGGTTATGCAAAAAATAAATTGGCTTGTATTGTCTTCAGGGCAACTTATGTTGAGCAAAATTGTACATTTTTTTTTTAAAATTTTAAAAAAAAGGAAATAAAAAACCAGATGGGGAGATCAAAAAATGGTGTCTTTACAAAGAGTAAAAAAAATCCCCCTTTTGTTCGCTACTAAAATTTTATGAAACGCACATTTTTTTGGAAAAATAAAAACCTTTATTAAAATTTAAATATCAAATGGAGCCCCAAACGGTTCCCGGAAACCGGGGCCAAACTGTACTTTGACTCTGCTTTAACTGTCGCTGCTTACGCCAACCTAGGGGGTAAGCAAGTTCGTTCAAACCTATTTGGTCAACTTTAACCAGATTTTCGGGGAAACCTTCGGGCTCCACTTAGAAATTTTAAAAATTTTTAATCAAGAAATTTAGGGTTTCCAATGATGTGGGGATTCAATAAAAAAGTTGGGGGGTATGCAACAAAATGGGGGGATTGCTTGGAAAGGAAATTTTTAAATCTTTATTTTTTTAAAAAATTTTTTTCAAAAAAGCCACCAGATTGCTCCAAGCTTCTATTTTTGTTTCAACTTCACAATTTTTACGGAAACCAAAAATAAAA
>JAMZRA010000004.1:3007552-3073891 GCA_024499935.1 Tyrophagus putrescentiae
TATTATTGAACTAGTGGCCAAACTAAATATCAGCTCTGTTTTCACCACCTACCACGACTAAACAGACAACTAAAATTATGATTACAACAGCCGATAAAAATGTCAATATTGAAGGAATATTACATAAAAATTATTCATAATTATTATCTAAACGCTAACATTTGTTTAGAAGATAGGAAGTGAAAAGAAACAACTGCTAAGCAAGCAAATGGTACGCTTGCATGCCTGCTTTTCATTTCTCCATTGGCGGCCTATTGATTGAATAAATATTTATTAATTAATTGATGGATTAAAGGTTAATAGGTTTCCCCCTCCCTTCCCTCGGTGTACTGGCATAAACAGTGTGAGCTCAAAATGAGAGAAAACATGGAAAATTATTATTATGTTACATGTTCATTAATAATAACCGGTCAAAGTAATAAAGAGGCTGTCATTGGCAGAACATTGTTAACACTGAACTAACTTGGCCAACTAAACAACTAAAAACCACTACTAATCGATCGCATGGTCGCCGATCACCAAGTAATATTGGGCGTTGATTATTATTACCATTAGTACTTTGTGTTGAGCCTGTGGTGGTGGTGGTTAACGATTATAAATGTTTGCTCACTCAAGAAAAAAGGGTGCAGAAAGAATGAAGGAAGGAGTTGTGCTTACTCATTGATGAATGAGAATTAGAAATTAATAAAATAAAAAAGAATTTAGTATTGATCAATATAGTAAAATTGGTCAAGGCAAAAATCAAGGACAGTAATTATCATTAAAGAATTTTTTTAATGACCGAAAATGACTTGAAAAAAGCAGAAGAGGTTAGACACAAATGAGACTGGTCAATGTAGCCAGTGTTTCAAAAGTTGTCAACAGTTGAGTTGAACCATTTGAACATTGCTTTATTTCCCGGATTACTTTCTTGGAAAAAAGTGATGAGAAAAACAAATAAAAGACGACATTTGTTTGGTTTCTACATTTATTTTATATACAAAAAAAGTTAAATTGCCCATTTGCCCTTTCTACCCAAAAATGATGGTGACAGAGATGTAAGCACAAACCAAATGTACAACACAAGAATATGAAATAAGCGTTTGAGTTAAGGAAACAGAGAAAAATGAGTGGCGAAAAAGATGAGAAAGAGTAAAAATTGCATGAAATCATTATTCTAATGAATCACTAATGTGATTAAAAAGATATGTCTCAGATGGCCACTTTTGAAAAGGTTTTTAGTCGGCAGGATAAAACAAAAGAAGGATAAAAATACCAAAAATAAGAAACAAGAGAAAGCAAATTGACGCCAGCAGTAAAACGGCAACCAGCGGCAGCAGGCACAATCAAATTCAATCTCTTTTTTGGAGCAACAGCAGCAGTCAAAACAAATGCTTCTCACTGCTAATGCATTTCTCTAATTTCCATTGTAAACATAGCAGCAGTCTGATTAAAGTTGCCGTCTTTGTGCTGAAGCGTATGTGTGTGGTGTGTTTTATTTATTATTAATACTGAATAATGTATTGCAGATGAGTGATGCCCAAAAGGAAGAAGTGGATGATGCAAAGGTGAGCAGGAGGGAAGCTCTGATGTTATTACAAGGCTTGATTTACTTATTATATTATCGTTTCAATTATTTTAATAACACTGACAACACTGTAAGTGCGCTAATAAATACTGTGCAGATGAGGAGAAGAAGAGAAAAATGTTTTAAAGATGAGGAAGATGATAAATGCAAATGCACTGCGCACTTTTTTGAGAATTCTGATGATTAGTGGGAAGAGTCAAATACAACAATTTTTTATATAATTTGATTTGAGCTCTAGCAATATGTCAGCAATGCAACAACAAGTTTTTTTCTGTTCATTTTGATAACAAGTTTGGCAATCATCAAAACAAATTATTATTTTTTACTTGTTTATTATTAATAAAAATTGAGACTTTTTTAATATCATAAAAATAAAATAAAAACAAATTTAATAAAACAACAAAAAAATAATACCATTTTTTAAAATAAAAATAATAAAAACCGGTACTTAAAACCATTTCAAGGTCTTAAAAACACATTTTTAAAACAAAGTCTAAACATAAAGTTTAAAAGTTTTAAAACTAAATGTGGCGCATTTCCTTTTGCTAAAATGTACAAACTGATTTAGATTTTGCGCTTCTAAATTGCCTAAAAATTAAAAGTTAAGACGCAAATGAACACTACTGACAGACCGGTAATCAGATGTATCAATCAAATTCACATTGGAACAATTTAATAGCGTTGAAAAAAGGAATAAAAAGTTAGACAAAAAAGACAAAAATGAGCAAACAATTTTTTTTACATTAAGGGACACCGCGCACTTTTTCAACTGCTTTTCGAATTTTGATTTTGGGTGCTATGATTGTTCATTGAAGGATGTACTTAAATAAATTGTTAGAATTTCATTTTTAAAACAATTTTGTTTTGATATATGGTTTTCCGATATGGGTCGCTTCGGTAACGACACCAATGTTCTGAACACGCAGGTACACTTTCCACCAAGGGTAATACCCAAAAAAATGATCAAGATGTCAAATGAAAGTGACTAAATTATCTAGATTTTGTCTGACTCGGAATATTTTTAAGTAGTTTGACGTCTTAAATAATGATTTTTAAATGATGGAAAAGGCAAAAAAGAGTATGTGCGATTTCAAATAATTTTTAAGTGTACAACAAAATTGAAATTTAAAAATCCGAGCCAGACAAAATCTAGATAATTTTGTCGTCTTTCATTTGACACTTTGATCATTTTTGTGGTATTACCCGTTTTGGCAAAAAATGTACCTGCGTGATTCAAGATCTTGCTGAAAAAACTGTTGACTAGAAAAGGAAACCAAAAATTCGAAAAAAAAGTTGTTATATGCGCGTTGTCCCCCCTTAAATTAAAATTAGTTACTGTTTTAAAAATGAACGCAATTTAACTAAAAAAATAATTTGAAATCATTTTTAAACAAAATTAAATAATTTTACAATTAGATAAACGGCAAACTTTTTAATTAAATGTCACGCACATTTATTATTTTTATAAGCATTTAAATGTACTAAACTGCTGGACAACTATATATTATTTTTTAACAAAAATTATATTTTTAAAACCACATGACTGAAACTGAATTTCCGACTTTCAGGATAATAAATACAATAAAAATGATAGACCAAATACAAAAGAATTCACTTGAGACAACGACAGTGCACTTTTTTGTTGCTACTAAACACATTCCTTTGTTTCAAATGCACCAAATTTTCATGTGAAAAATGTATCAAAAATATCGTTTTTTATTGACGCTGTTTTTCAATTTTTGACTCAATTGTTTAAACAATTGCTTAATTTTTTTTGCTTGTTTCTTAAAAACACTGTAATTAATCTCTTTTACTAATCTATTGGCTTGTTTTTCAATTTTTTTAAACGTTATCCGCAAAACTTTCAAGCTCAGTCAGCAGTGCATAATAGCTATTTTTTATTTTTTTAGTGCAAGCAAGTGGCGAGTGCAAAGTAGTAGTGCACGCAACTACAAACCGGGTAAAATGATGAAAAACTATTGCAGCTACTAAAACAAAAAGCAAATACCGAACACTGCTTTCAGGTTTGGTGTTTGCTAAGAGAGAAGCAACAACAACTACGCGGTGTCTTTGTTTGACTGCCAGAAACCGTCGAGAGTACTTGAAGTGAGTAATTTGCTTTTGCACCTAAAAAATAGAAAAAAATAAAGTGGGTGAACGCAACAAGAAGTAAAGTAAAAAAGTTTTAAATTATTGATTTGAATTTATTAAAAAACGTAACTGGAGCAAATTACAATTTATTTTGTCAAACTTAAACACTGTGACAATGATTGAAATATTGAACGTTGAAAATTAGTGCTGAACAATGCCTGATTCTTTTGAAAAAGGGTAAATTTATGACAATGCTCAAAACCTAATGCACGCAATATTAAATTAATTAATTTTTTAATTAGTGCACACTCGTGATTTAATTACAACTGTTTGCTTTGACAGGTCATGATGGGTTCAGACATAAAAAATATTTTATTTTTAAAAAACATCAAATTTTAACGTTTTGAATATCTATTTTGCTGACATTTTTGTCAAACAATTGAGTACGGCAATCAACTCAAGTGCATGTAAACAGAATGTGCTTGTGCTTGTGCAGTGCACACAAACACATCGACTCGAAAACACTACGTCGTTTGGTATACTTAACAGCTTCCACAGGTTTCCTATTGAAGCAATTACAATAAAAAACAACGTCTTTTTATTATGAAAAAAGGTTTTTACTCACAAATATGCTTTCAATGTTGTTAACCTTTCACATACCCAAACAAATACGTGGCCAAACATGACTAGAACATTACAACCACTTTCATTTGACTCATTTTAGCTTCGTTGTTGTACTTTCTTTGCATCACTACCACAAGAGTCGTGCGGCATTTCTTCAAGCTCATAAATCATAAAGAACTCACTTTTGGAGAACACCAAACAACAAAACAAAACAAAATTTCCAACAGTTGAATATTGCGTTTTGATTTTTTAAATAACAAACAGTTTTTGAAGAAAGCCGCTGTTTAGTAAAAATGAAAAACAGAGCACTTTAAACTTTCAGCGGTTAACCTCATTGATTACCTTTCCTTCGATCAATACACAGAGGAATGCAATATTAGAGCATTCTCTTAGCACTTCACTTTTCTTGATGAATCATCAAGTTTGTTTTTTAAACTTAAAAAATGCAAGCGTGCTCAAAAAGAGAAAAGGACATTGACAAAATAGAACAGTTTGGCTGTTGTTGATGTGCAAAATTTGTGTAACAAATTGTGTTCTTATTATCAAAAATATGAGTGAAAACTAACGGTTTTTTATTTATTAAATGAATGAGTGATCATAAATGTTTAAAGCTACATTGTCATAAAATTTTGTTATTTAAACAGCACTATTCAACCAAAAACTTTTACACACATTTATCAGTTTGAGTTATAAACTGCAATTAAAAACTTTTGTCTAAAAAAAGTGAAAAATTTATCAAAACAGTACATAAAAAATAAAAAACTGATAATAACAGTACTTGAAAGTAGAATAAAATACTGAGAGCTACCAAAAAAGTAAGTGTACAGTTTGCAAGTGCCCCAAAACTTTCTACCTAATCATCATTTCTCCTGAGCATTGTTAGTCACTAGTTATCAAAAATACATAAACTTTTATGTTTATACAATGCTACTTTGGAAAAAAACTTGTTTCATTTTTATAAACGGTAGACAAAAAACTTCAATAGTTTTACAGTTTTGCTTTTTATTTTTTCAGAAAAAATCTAGAGCATAGTACTCATTTATTTGCATTGGGCGGGCAATAAAAACATAAACTCAAAATAAACTTAGCAAAAATCAAAATAATTGTTTGTAGTATTTTAGTTTTACAAATTTACAAAGTTTTTCTTTACTCTTTTCCGTTTGTTTGGCCAAAAATAAGGCCAAAATGATCGATCTAGTGAACTTTGCTGATCGAATTGATTATACCACCACTGACTGACAAATCTGTCTGTTTGTTTTGCAATTTTTTTGTTTCTTACGTTAAATGATAACTGTCAATAAATAACCATTGTCAAACTTAAAATTTTTTAAATTACAACAAACAAAGTTTTTACATGTTTTAAAATTAAAAATTAACTTTAGGATAGTTTTTATTACACTTTTTTGTTTTTGATTTAAATAAAAATTTTTACTATTAGTCTCAATTTTTTATACACTGTTTTATACGCTTTAACAAAACAAAAATTTCAGCTCGTCATCGTAATCACCTTTCTTTTTTGTCTGAATTTTGCTAAAATTTTTTCGCAATTGTGTTCAGATTGTGACACAATTGACATTCACTAGTGTGATCCACTAATTGATTTGACAATTGTTTTGGCTACTTTTTGCACTGGAGTTTTAGTTTTTGTTAGACAAAACAATAAAAAAGAACATATCACGCAAAAATTTATTTTATTTTTTCACAACTCAACATTGTAAGCAAATTATTGTTTTTGTTAATTTTATGTTTTTAGGAAAACCAATAATGTTTTTAAAATAAAGGTCAAAATTTATGTGTTTTTAACAATAACTACATGTTAAAACTAAAACTTAAAGCATTCTATATCATATGTTTTGTCAACGTTTGTAAAAATTATTTTGTTTTACTAGTTGCAGTTTTTTAACTGTTAAAATTTATTTATACTAGTGTGACTACTTTTACTAATTTACTAAATCTTGAAACAATACCTCACTAATTTCCACAACGTCTAACATCACAGTTTTACTTATAAAGTAGCAATAATCAAATCAAATCACATAAAAGAGCAGGTTGTAGCAAATGTGCCTGCTTTCTGGTTTTGTATTTAGTTTTTTTACTTTTGCCAATTTTTTTACTATTTTTTTCTGTTTTACCGGGCAATCAATTTGGGCAAATTAATCTTACCAGAAAAGAAAAGAAGAACCTTTTGGCAAAATTGCCGGTCAACTGCATTAGCCGCAGCCCAGCTATTGCCACAATGAACTGGATAAATTCAAATATAAAGCTGCACAAGTGAGCATATAAATATCAGTTAGTAGCGTTTCTACAAAAAATGAGTAAAATGCATACAAAAATTTAAAAAAAGGCAATTAACCAAACGGCAACCAAATGTCAGTAAAAATTGAGAAACTCTGAGATGGTTATTTTCTTGTTTTCACAGTCTTTTTATGCTGCAATCATGATCTTTTCTTCTCTCTTTCATAACTGCTCCCTTTTGGGTAGTGATTCTTTATCTTATTTGTTTGTTGCCTTTACAGGCAGATAGACAATTCAGTTTTTGTTGTTCTTTAAGTGGCAAAGTGCACTTGATAATTTATCTGTTTACTTCCTTTCTCTTTCTTTCTTTTTCCCCCTCGGTTGGCTGTTCATTTAGCCAATTGCTAAAATATCCCCGTTTTCTTTTTCTTTTTTCTTGTTTTTTTATCGCCATTTCCCACCATTTCCATATTCTGCTACAACTAGCACTACAATTGTCTGCAATTTCAATCGGTGCCTCCTTCTTTTCTGCCACCGCCACCGACACCGCGTAAATCATCAGCAAGTGCTGCTTTTGCTGCAAGAGCCAGTGTTTTCCGGGCCATTTTCCGGTAATAGTCAAGCGTCTGCAGCTAGTTTTCCCCCCTTTTTGTTGCTACTTCAACTAATGGAGACGGCAAGACTAAAAGCAGAGCTAAAAGGGCAAAACTCATAAACGATGAAGTGGATGAAAAGGAAAGAGAGAAAAAGAGGAAAAAGAAATGAAAGAGGACAAAACACTGATGCTTCTATCGACCAGTAAATCAGCCGATAATTTTTGGAAATTTCACGCCAACTGATTTGTTTCGGCATAGAAAAAAGCTGAAAATTGAACTGGAAAAAAGGCAAAAGGACACAAAAAGTTCTTTCTGCTGCATGATTGCTTGGTAAAACTGACTAAAAACAAAAAGCGAAACAAAGAAAACTGCTAAAAAGTGAATATTTTTTATTGTCAACAGGGAGTTGCTGCATGTTTAGAAAAAAGAAAAGTGAACTATTATTTTTTAGTTTAGTTACAAGGGCTCAGTCGAGCTCGCTTCGCTCACTCCTACCTTAACTATGCACCGCTAACATTTCGTAAAAGTTTGGCCAGCGGCTCACCCTGACGACACTTGGGCACTGTGAACGCCCACCGACTCGGGCCCCGCTCGCTCCGCTCGCGAGACCCGAGTCGGTGGACGTTCACAGTGCCCAAGTGTCGTCAGACCTCGCCGCTTTGCGCTGTGCACTGCTACTTTTTTGCCCAGTTGTGCTCTCATTGATTTTTTTCTAAATCTAAGATCTTGGTAAAATTGAATCAGTTAAGCAACGGCTCACCCTGGCGTCACTTGGCTCACCAAAAACGCCCGCCTACTTGGACCTCGCTCGCTTCGCTCGCGAGGCCCTCGTCGGCGGGCGTTTTTGGTGAGCCAAGTGACGCAAGACCTCGCCGTTTTTATCTGTGCACCGCAACCATACATTGATGTCTGGGCCGGCGGCTCAACCTGACGTGACTTGGCCGCTGTCAACGCCCTCTTCCTCGGGCCTCGCTCGCTGCGCTCGCGAGACTCTCGTCGTCGGTCGTTGACAACGGCCAAGTCACGTCAAACCTCGCCGCCCTGGGCAGGGCACTGTTTCCCCTGCAACAGCGATGCTCCCCCTGCAGCCCAGGGCGAGAACGGCAGCGATAACGCACAACCAAAGTCCCAGGACTTTGTTTCAAAAGCAGAATGATTCTGCTTGCGAGAAAAAGTGAGAGAGAAAAGCTGCCTCAGCAGCGAGCACCCTAGTTTGGCGCGAGAGCGCAGGCTGATTCAGATTTTGCCGTTCTGGGCTGTGCTGCCCCCGCACCAGCAGTGCTTTCCCGCCAACTCAGAGCAGCGGCAGCAGCGAGCGCTGAGAGAACGGCAGCGAGAGCGCACAGTTTTATCTAGCGCTGCAGCTGCTGCGATAGTGTCCCGCGCATGCGCACAGCTGCCAAAGCCAGCGCAACATCTGCCAAAACAAAAGACAACGTTCCAAACTTTTTGGGTTTTCTGGTCAACCATAAGATTTAAGGACAAACCAAATTAGACATAGACCAATTAAGGGTCAGGGAATGCAATGGTGTAGTCAAAAGTAAGATTGGAGCTTGTTTGGTATTTAAAAAAGCTTATCTAAAAAGTGAAAAATTTAGATAAGGCACTTCCGGTTACTTCATCAAAGTTCTGAGATAGCCATTTTCTGCCGGCTATTTATCTGATCATTCCAGTCAAAACCCCATGCTTCTAGGCCTAGTAGTTTTTTTAATACAGCTAAAAATGCTTATCACTAAAAACGGAAATTCCGCCATATTAAATGCTTCCGGTTATCTGATCAACTTGAATTTGGTATCATTAGAAAGATGCCATTTATCTCGTTCTACTGGTAAAAACCGTTTTCCAATATCTTTAAAGGTGTTATTTGTGGAACGAAAAGAGTCAGTGAAGACGGAGAGAGAAAAATCATTTTTTTAGGAATAGGCTGATTTTTCAGTCAAAAAACTCCCACTCTGATTGGGTTTATTTCATTAGTTTTAAAATAATATAAAAATGTATTTTTATTTTGTTGACTCAATTTGGACACATGTCTATTATTTTTAACAGGTTATTGCTCAGTATAATTTAATTTAGCATTATAAACCGCAAACAAACAAAACTAGCATACAAACAATTTGAAGTTTTCCCACAACTTCTTAAATTGAATTTTGTAAAAATACAGATAAAATTTTATATTTAGGTTAAAACAAAAACTAACATGCATTTTTTTGTAAAATGAAAAATTGAGTTTAAATACAAATAAAAAAATATTTGTTAAAATTTGACAATTATTTTTTTCCACAAAAAAATTAACCGAGGATTGTCAAAGCAATAAATTTAAATTTTAGTTGTATTATTGACAATTTAAAACTTTTTTTGCGAGTTCAAATCAATTATGTTTTTTATATTGCGGCTGTTTAATAGTCGAATTTTTTTGCTAACAGTTTAAAAATTTTGGAACATTTGCAAACGTCAAGTGAACACATTTTGTAGTTTTACTAGAAAAGTTTTTCAAATAAATGCGTGAAATCAATTTTAAAATTTTACGCTTTTGTACCAAAAAGAGATAAATATCTTTCTTTCATTTTATTTTTCTAAAACCACAATTTGTTCTGATTATTCTTTTGACCATTATAAGTTATTGCCATTTTAAGTTTTTGAACTTTTATTTGTTTGACTCTGATTCAAAATTATGTCAAAAATATTTGTTTTTTTATTTTGAAAATACCATGGCATTTTAATTGAAGTAGCTTCTATTTCAAAAAATTAAAATTGAAAATTTATTTTGATGTCTGGTCAATTGAAAATGGCACACAACATTTTAAAATGCATTGAAATTTTTCATATTCAAAAATATTTTATTTTTTACAAAAATAGCTTTAACTGAGATTTTTCAGCCATCTGGTGGTTGAGACTAAAATTACTTTGTGCACTATAGCAACCAAATCACATTTTCAAAAAATTGTTTTAGAAATGATTAATAAATCATCATTGCTATCTACAATATAAATCAAAAGATAACAATTTAAGTTTACGCCGTCAAGTATCATTAAATTTTTAAAAATCATTTTAAAGTTTAAATTGTAAAAATTATTCTGATTACAAACTTTATTTTTGTTTTTACAAAATGAAAACTGTTTTCCCTTCTAAACTACTTTTGGCCACTTGTTTACTGTTCATCGCAAAAACCTCAATAGCGGATGAAGATCTCAGCGACGTGGCTGCTCTCAAAGGGCAAACCGATACTTTAGAAGCCAGTTTTATGCAGATTGAGCAAAAGTTTGCTACTGCAGTCCTGTCACACAATGGCACAGCTTTCAATGAAACACTGTCTGACATCAGACAGGCCAAGGTCAAACTGTACCAGACACAGGCGGCCATTCACAAGGCAATATCCACAGTCCACTCTACACTGTTCATCGTTCGCATGGAGGTGGAAGGATACCGCGTGAAAGCGGAAAAGATCAACTCTGCACTAAACTGGGTCGCCCATGAAATTTTGGGCTACCAGGCGGGCATCTCCGAGCTGGTGCACCGACTGTATGCCGAGTCCATTGAAATTGTGATCAAGCTGCAGGTGGGCCGGTACGAGCATCTGGTGAAGGCGGCGCTGGAGGTGCAGAAGGAGATCAGCAGTCTGCTGACCAAACTGGACAATGGAACGGGCAATGCAACCTTCCAGGAAGTGGAAAAGATCCGTTCCGACTTGCAGATAGTTATTGACGACTCAGTGGCCATCAAATCGACGATTGCGCTGCAGTACGAGTCAGTTCGAGAGACGCTCGAGTACCAGAGCACTGAAATTAGCCTGGCGCAGAGGTACACTGTTGAGCGGATGATTGCAGAGATGGGCAATCTAGTTCACTACACCGATCACTACCGAGAGTTGATTGTCAAGGTTTTAACAGGAAAATAGTTGTCACCAGCTTACTGGCGTGTGTTTTTTGTGTTAAAAATAATTTACAAAATATAAAATGCAGCAGTTTTTAATCAGATGACTTGCATCGCGTAAAAGAGTCCATTTTGTCCGCTTTCCTCGTAGTTTTCAATTACTCTTGGAAAGCCAAGCACTGAAAGCCACTTGCACTTGTCGCACAGTTTCTCAATAAAACGGTTAAAAACGCCGTCAGTGTCAAATGACCTGGGATTGGCCATTGACCAGCAGATGATGCCGCCTTTATAAAACAAAGATTTACAGTTAAAATTTAAAAGTTAAACTTTTGTCAACAAAAGATGTACCTGAATTGACAATTCTCAGCACTTGTTCAAGGGCGTTCACATCGAGTGCACCGTTTTGAGTGCCACCAAAAGCACCACCGATTATGACCACCTCGTAGGTTCGATTTGCAATAGGCAGCTTCACGTCTGCTGCCAGCGGGGACTGCAGCACAGACCGGTAGACGTTATCAGCCTTCAGCTTCTCAACCGCTTCATCACTCTCCACCAGTGCATCGACTTTGCTGAAACCGTTATCTTTGAGAACGGCTCCAATCTGCCCGTCAGCTAGAAGATCGAGAACTGCACTATCTTTCTCGTAGTTCATCTCCAGAAAGGAGATCACTGCCAGAGTTGAGGGACTGACCATTGTAGTGGTGGTGGTGATTTTGATTAGGATTACAATAAAGATGACTGTAATGATATGTAACTGATGATATTCCTGGTTGATTAGATGAGATGATGAACTGCGTTGGTGGCTACTTCATTAAATGCTGCTGACTGAAAGGTGATCAATGAAGGTATCAGTGTGCCATAGTGTTGCGCTGAGGATGGTACTGATGCTACTACTGCTGACAGCTAAGCAGAAAATATCATCAACTGCTGAACTTGCAAACTAAACATTCAAAGAGCAGTGACAGATATCATCGTTTCAGCAACAGTTTGGCCAATCAACAAGTGGTACTACTGCGGCAATCATTGCTGGTGGTGGTGGTGGTGGTAGCGTTGATCTGTTGCTTTGATTAGTCGAGTTGACACTACTACTACTTCTACCAACGCCAACTGTGCGATATGTGAGGAGGAAGCAGAAACAACAGCAGGAGAAGCGACAGAAGTGTTTAGAAGTCAATTGGCAGTTGGTGCTGCCAGACGACGCAGTAGCGAAGATATGTGCTAGGAGGCAATGGAACGGACACACTCTAAGCTATCATGTAGTGAGCATGTTGAGAGAGCGAGTGAGAGAGCGACGTGTCTGCAGCCACCAATGATAGTGGCTTGCTAATGGCCGTCCTGACGCCAGGCGTGTAAAGTGTCCTCTTGTGCAGCTCGCTCGCTAATGTGACGACGCCAAACGATGCTCGAAAGACAGCTGCTGCTGTGTAGCTACTAGTAGTGGTAGTAGTAGCAATTACCAATATCGGCGACAAGCATGACAAGTCTCCTTGTGTGTGTGCTGACCAGTGTCAGTGTGCAAACTAGTGGCAAAAGGGCTCACTCAAAAAGGCTTTTTTGAAGTTTGATTTGTTTTTTTGTTGAGCGGCATTTCAGCAATGTCCGTGTTTGCACCACTGTAATTTGCCGCTATTTTCTCAGTTATGAAATAAAGAAAATAAATGTGTGAAATGGAAGCAGTATGCATGCACACAGTAGTGCTCGCACAAGTGGTTCATGCACAGGAAATGAACGTTGATGTGCACTGAATTGGCTGTCTATTGTTTCCTTCTTCTTTCAAATGAAAACAATGTTGACAAATTAAAAAAACAAAAGGGAGAAAACGTTGAAAAGATTATAAAACCAAATTTATCTTAAACGGAAAAATTATTTTTTGCAAATAAAAAACTTTATTTTTAATCAATAAAAAGTGCAATAATTTTATTGTCATTAACAACTGTTTTTAGTTAATTCCTATATTTTACTTTTTGTAGTGTACATCCTTTTAAGTAATTATTGCACTTAAATGTTTTCCAATTAAATAAAACAGAATAAGATAATAATGTATACTTGAATAGCCTGGCATTTTTTGCAAAGTAAACAATCCTATCTTTTGGCAAATAATGGTTATTAGACAAACAGACTTGTATTTTTTATTTTTTACAAAGTTATATAAATAATACTCAAGAATTTGTTCAAACAAAATTAAAAAATTTTGTTTAAAATTTTTGCATTATTATATTAAAAATAAAAATGAGTAACCAAACAAAATTTTTTAACAACAACACTAATGTTGAAATAAACTTTATTCAGTTGTTGCCACATTGTTACATGCCTAATTTAAAAGGCATTTTTATTTCTTCACTTCTTAACATCATATTTGCCACTATTGGTTTAATTTTTTCTTTGACAATTAATCGAAAAAAGTTAAAATTTGATGAAGATCCATTCAAACATCATTCAACAAAATGGCAACTTGGTCTAGTTATTTTTACGTTGACAATTTTTAACGACATTGTTGGTTTAGTTCTTGTTGTTTTTTTCTGGCACAATCTTTATTTCAAATTTAGTACTGTAAGTTTTTATAACCAATTTTTAAAATTTTTTTATTAAATCGAAACATTTTTTCATTTTTATTTTTAATCAGGTTATATCCATACTTGAAATTCTTTCAAGATTATTATTATTTTCTTTTTTAAGTATTGCTTGCTATCATATAAAAAGATGCGTTTTTTCAAACCCAAAAGTAGTTTCCTTTCGTTTTTATCTTATTGTGGGTGTTGCCATTTCTTTTATTGGTTCAATAATAAAATATTTTTTAGATTTTGCTGTCGCAAAAACTTCAGCAAACATTTTTAGTTCTAGTATGGTTGTAAATGGCACTTTTTACAGTCAAAATCAACTAAACAATATTTATAAAAAACATAACTTAAGTATTACAGAATATTTTTTAATGTTAAGTAAGTTAATACTATATAATTACTATTTTTTAATATGAATTTTTATATTAAGTTTTTCATTTTTAGTATATTCTGTATTTTTTTGTGTGTTTTGCTGTATAAATTTAGTTTACATTTTAATAGCAAAGTTCAAATCACGACCCAATAACTCAAACTTTTTAACAAATGTTTTTGTCGTTTATTTTCTTATTGTTTTGTTTACATTTTTTCATATTCCGGAATTTTATTTTTTGTTAGTGACAATATTTGAAACACTTCATAAACCATCAATTGTTGGACACAACGGTGTTATAGCAATAACTAAATTGGCTTGTATTGTCTTACGAGGACTAACTTTATTGTTTGAGCAATTGTACATTTTTTGGTTCAATTTAAAACAAAGGAAATAAAAACCAGATGGCGATGATCAAGAAAATTGTGTGTCTGTTACAAAATTTATTTTCTACAATTTTATTCAAAATAAAGCCACCAGATGGCTACAAAGCTTCTATTTTTGTTATTTGTTTTCAACTTCACAATTTTTAACAACCAAAAATAAAATATTTGGTTTTGTTTTCGTCCATATTACAAAATCACTTCAAACAACTTTCATTGCGTAGAACAATCCAGGTTTTCCATGAAGGTAGTTTTGGGCCACCACTGGATACCCGAAAACTGGTCGCCACACTCCAGCGTCCGTCAGTTGTTGCAAGTACTGGTCAAAGTGTCCATCTCGGTACTGTTCATCACGATCGGCGTACATCTCATGGGCGCCCATTGACCAGCACACTAAACCACCTGTAAAACATTGTACAAAGTAACTAGAACTGAAATTGTTTAGCTTGACACCCTGATAACCTACCCGACTTGACTACTTTGACAATCTGCTCCAGCGACCTAATTGCAATGTGGCCGGGAAGAAAGACGCCCGCCAGTATTGCCACGTCGTAGCTTTTTTCCTCTACCGGCAGCACCACCTCAGGACTGACCATTGAGTTGACCACTGATCGGTAGCAGCCTTTGCCCTTTAGAACGGCCAGCATGTCCTCATTGCCGTCCAGTGCATCAATGTGCTGATAGCCACTTGACTGGAGAACGGCTCCAACTATTCCCGTGCCAGCACCAATGTCAATTATATGGGCGTTTTTGGGCACATTCAAGGCTAGAAAGCAGTGGGCCGCTATCGGGCCGCCATTGTAGCCCATGTCCACAATGTCCTAAAAGGGGAATGTCATTTAAGTAATGTTTATCCACAAAAGGTTTGACCATTCTGTCACAAATGTAAGCACCTAAAACTTTCGATGAACATTTTTTAGCCGTCATGGCAATCAAACAAAAGGAACATGTTCCTCAGCATGAGGTAAATGAGATTGCCAAAAAACGCTTTGATGTACGTTAATGTAAATATTATGATTTTAAAAGATTATTAAGCCCACTTTACTAAAACTTAACATTGCCCAATGCTCTATCCACTCATGTTCTATCAATAAATACAGGATACTAAAGCTAAGTATGCTAACCAGTTTTGTTTAGTTTTTGCCTCTATCAACCAAACTGATAACTATAAAATAAATATATAAAAACAGATTAGCGCATTTAAATAATATTGTTTTTGAAAAGGATTTGTTTGAAAAACAAAGTCATTTTATCAAAAATTGTAAAAATGAAAAACCTAGCCATCGCACTCATTGTCGCCAGTTGTGGGGTTTTAGGTAATTGCAATATTTTATCAACTGTTTTTGTTCATTTGCTAAACTTTCCCCCAAATTCATTTCACTAGCTTTCTCTGCGACTTCTGCCTTCTTCGCCAAGGAGACCACCGCTGTAAACACCGCCCAAAAGGAGATTCACAAAATTGAAATCGATTATGAGGCAGCAATTAGAGCAAAGGACGCCGCCAAACTGAAAGCCCTAGTGGAAATCATAAAAAAGTCGCAAACATCGGTAAAGACACTCCGCTCGGAGATCGAGGTTCACACCGAGTCGGAGCACGCCGACGTCAGCTTCTTTGAGCGCATCATGCTCGAGTGTCTGCACATTCGAACGGGTATCTACGCCGAGGCGCTGAAGACTATTGCCCAGGAGATCCTCGGCCAGCAAAATGGCCTGTCTGAATATCCCGTGTACACCTTCTCCGAGAAAATTGAGTCCGCCCGAATTCTGCTCACGGAAAAGTTCACCACCTCACTGAAGCTCACCCAGGACACGGACAGCATTCTGGCGAATGCGGCGGCAAAGAACATCAGCCTGACCACCGCGGAGAAGGTGACCGTGGGCAAAAACCTGGACACCATCGTCAAACAAGTGACGGCCATTCACGCCGAGCTGGCCACCGTCTACTTTGGCGAACTGGAGATAATTCACCAAACGGGCAAAACTTTGCGCCTGCTCCAGAAGATGGAGACTGAGGCTATTGTCGATGAAATTAGCTTTGTCGTCCACTTTATTACCGAGTTTCACAAGCTGTTCAAGGAAATTGTCGACAGTGAGCCGTAAACTGTCGTTAAATAATAAAAATTTTAAAATAAAAATTTTGCATTCAATTTTTGAGAACCTCTAAAACCACTGATTTGACCTTGATTTCTCAAAATTGTAGTTAGCTACATTTGTCAAGTGTGGTACGTTGAAGCTATCTTCTAAAGCGTCTACCTGATAACGATCAAGCGTTGAGAAAAACATCCTATTATTTACTTGTCTAGTTTTAGTTATCACCACTCAACAAACATGGTATAAAAATTGCCCGTTTTAAAGTTTTAAACACACTGAAAAAGTAGGTGCTAGCTCAACTCACGCTGTCAGACAAAGCAAAATACTCAAGAGAACATACTCTATTTAAAAACCTAAATATGAAGGGACTTTTCATAGTAGCCATTTTGGCGTGTTTTGCTCGTAAGTTTTAGCCTTTTTCTATAACAAACCTGAACCTTTACTAAAGATTCAATTTCCATCTCTAGT
Source organism: Tyrophagus putrescentiae (assembly GCA_024499935.1). NCBI lineage: Eukaryota > Metazoa > Arthropoda > Arachnida > Sarcoptiformes > Acaridae > Tyrophagus > Tyrophagus putrescentiae. Next base: position 3,024,406 of record JAMZRA010000004.1, read on the forward strand.
CAGTCTGATTCAGTGTGCATCTACCGGTGAGCCGATCAACGTGGCACTAGGCAAGGACCCCAAACTGGCCAATCTGAGCCACGCCGTCACTGAGATGTACCACGCAGTGAAGATGGCTGATAGGCTGTTTGAGGAGAACCGGCACAACTCCGCCCGCCTAGTGAAACTGGTGGAGGAGATCAAGGAGCTGAATGCCGTCCTGAAGGGTTTGCAGATTGAGATTCGCACTGAGATGGCGACGCATCCCTTTCGCTCCTTCTACAACCGCTTCGCCCTGGAGGCGCTGCTCATTCAGAGCAAGTATCACGAGAGGCTGCTGGTGGACATTGCCAAGGAGGTGCTGGCAGAGCGGGCCGGGGTGGTCACCTCCTTTGCCGTCTACGAGACCTCGGATATCATGCTGGTGGCCCGAGATCTGATGGTGGCTCGCTACGCCGACATGCTCACCGCCATGTTTGAGGTGGACAAGCTGCTGGTGGAGGCATTCGCGAATGGCAGCACCACGGTGAGCCCAAAAACCAAGGCTGACATTGACCAGCACTTCCGCAAGATACTGACCATCGACCAGCTGACAAAGGACGAGCTGGCCACTGACTACTACAAAGAGGTAGAGCGCATTCGCCTGCAAGATAAGGAGCTCAGCCTGGAGATGAAGATGGAGTTCCACGTGGGCATCGACATGCAAAACTACCTGCTCGCCTATGTGAAGAACTACGAAGAGCTCTTCCTGAAGATTGTTTCCTAGAGCCGCTACTTTTTTTCGTTTGTGTAAACATTCTTGTAAACAGCATTTAGTTACAAAGTTTGCAAAGCAAACCTTCTCAGTTCATATGAACCCACTACTCAGGCATTTTCTATTGTTCCACTGCTGCTTCTTCTGTTGTTGATGCTGGTGTAATCCCCGCTTTCTCTTGAGCATCGTCTGTCGATAAAAGTAACATTTTAATGCCGAGATTTACTCTCTCTCTCTCTCTCCAGCCGCACACTCTCGCAGTTCTCACAGACAGACAGACAGACAGACAAGCTGATCGCACACAACTTGGTCACATCTGCCTGTCTATCGTCTTTGTCGTCTTTTCTGTTGTTTAGCTGTCCCCCGTTCTCAATGTTCTCAATCTCAAGTATTTTATCGTTGCTGCCCAAAGCCAACGACAAAGCAAAGCGCTACCCTCGACGAGGCCAAAGTTGCGCACAGACGGATGAAGATTGTCTGTGTCCCGACAGAGAGAGTACGCAACTGATAGAAAGACAGAAAGAAATTTGAAGTACCAAAAACAGCAGTGCTGGTTACAAAAAAACTGGTATGAAAACTGGGTCACACATTGGGTGGTGGTGATGGTGATGGCAATGAGAAAGAAAGTCGCTAGTGTGATAATCGACGCAATGCGATCAAGGATACCAGCGCACAGTCGACAATTGTGGCAGGTGATTTGCAACTGATTAGCGTATATAAGATTGAATGGACAACAAAACGGACAAATTAGAGAAGACCGTCAGGTGAACAAGACAGTTTGACAGATAGATTGACTGATCCTTAGGAGCTGAGAATCGCAACAAGCCAGAACATGAAGTCCATTTTTGTCGTAGCCATCTTGGCTTGTGCTGGTATGCTCTTTGAACACTTTAAAACACTTGAACATTTTTTAACTAAAACTTTTTTCTACTAGCTCATTTGGCATTTTCGCAGACCACCGCAACAACAAAACTCCCTGTTCACAACGCAACAGTGGCAACGCATGGACCGACTGCTGTTCACAACGTAACGGCCACCCCTCATGTCACTGCTCACCCAACGGCGACCCATCCAACACTGCCCCACACTGCCCCAACTCATGGTCCAATCACTCATGGAACTCCCGCCCCAACGACCAAACACGTTGATCACACAGCAACGCATCCAGCCTCCACCCACCCAACTACCCCTCCAACTACCCACCCAGTCACCCACCCGGTGACCCACACTCAGGCGCCCACAACAAAGAAGCCCTTTGTTTTAGACCCAAAGCTGGTCAACCTGACTCGCCTAGTCAGCAATATCAACATGGAAGTAGTGCAGGTGGACAAGGCTTTTGAGCTGAACGCCGCCATGGGCAACACCTTTGAGCTGACCAAGCTGCTGGACATTATCAAGCAGGTTAGTACTTTCAAATCTGTCTAGTGTAACTCTAAACATCCTAATCAACCTTTGTTCAAATCAAACCAAACCAGATCAAGTTCCAAATTGAGTCTGACATGGTAGAGGTCCGTCTGGAGATCAGCTCAAACACGGGCCTGCTGCAGACGTACGGACGCCGGTTGAGGCTCGAATCGCTGCGCCTCGATCTGGAAAGCTATGACCGATTCCTCTCCGCCGTCGGTCAGACCATCATGGGCAGCTTTGGCCAGCTGAACAAGTTCCCTACTTACGTCACCTCGGAGAACCTGGGCATCTCTCTGCAGCTGTTGCGGGGCAAGTTCACCGGCATGCTTGCCGATGTCCAGGAGGTAGACAATCTGATCAGTGAAAGTCAGAATAAGGGAGTCAAGATTGATCAGGCGACCAAACAGAAGATCGACCGAGACCTCGAGGAGATTGTCCGAATTTGCACTGCATCAAAGGATGAGATCTCCAAGGACTTTTACGAAGAGCTAGAGCGCATTCGTCTTGAGGAGAAGGAGCTCAACCTGCTGCAAAAGTACGAGTTTGAGTTTTTAATTGACGCTCTTCACTTTACCATTGACTACACTCATCACTTTGAGGAACTTTTTAACCGCATCAACAACTAAAAATGAATCTTTTCTTTGTCTGTTGAAAAATCTATGTATTGCTAGAATAAAAAACAAACCTCTTCATAGTTTTTTGCCCACTTGCTGTAAGTTTGCTTTGTTTCCTCAGCTGGGCGATTCTGAAGCAAATCGTCGAGTTGGTCGTCTGTGCGACGTGCATTTTTTGAGTTTTCACAAAGGAAATCGAGTTTCCTTGTTTCTTTTGCGCTGTTTTCTAAAGACATAGTTGATTGTTTAAAATTTTGGTGAACAACAAGTTAAAGAAAAACCCATCAAGCTCAAAAACAAAAAAGTTGATGACAAATAATTGAATAAAATCATCATTTTTCACACTTTCTTATCATTCACATTTAGCAAGTGAAGTGATAAACAGAGAAGACCTGATATTTGGTTACTGTCATGCCGACTATTGTGCCAAAAATGTTTATCTATGTAATGCTATATTTTTTGGCTACAAGTGAAAAATTTGATTTACATTTACGTCAGTTTTAGATTTTAGTGCATTATTTTAATTTTCAAGTGACAATTGTTGCACAAAACTTATTTAGAGGCCACGCTTCAGATTAGTTATAATCAACAGTTAAAATGATGCAAAGCGGATTTAGCGCATTACCTGCTTTAATTTTGAATGCGTTTTTAGATTTTGCAATCTAAAAAATGCGCAAAAATGCATATAAATAGCAAACAATACATTTTTTAACTATTTTCAAATTGCTAAATGCTTTTTGGTTGTCTGGTCAACTTATCAACATGCTTTCTTCAAGTATTTGCACATTAGCTATTTTAGCTACATTTGCCTTTTTAATTCCAAATGTACTATTGGCCAGCCCAACTCGCGAAGAGATACTAGCAGAACTAAACAAAGACCCTAAACTGGTCAACTTTACCAATCAACTTTATCACGTGTTTACCCAAACAGCGGAAATTGACAAAGCTTTTGAAATTGAACTGCTTCACCACAGTCCCACTTTACAGCGGGAAAACTTAGAAAAAGTTAAAGCAGTTCGAAAAGTGGCCAAAATGGCTCTAATTGAGATGGACATTGAAATCAGCATGACGACAGTTCGAGCCCTCCTTCAGCGCATCTTCCTCGAGTCACTTCGCCTGGAGATGAACAGCTACAACAAACTGCTCAAGTGGATTGGTCTGGAGACGTTAGGCCTTCTTTCCGGTGACGACTTTTCCCCTGAAGAGTACACTTTCTCAGAGACAGTATTCACCGCCAAACAGCTGCTTCAAGGTCGGTTTGACGCCGTACTGGCCAGCACTTTCCTCGCCGACCGACTGCTGCAGGAGGCGGCCAAGAAGAATCCAGCAGCCAAGCTGGACGCTCACACAAAGACGGCCGTTGAGCAGCACCTGAGGGAGATTGTGGGCAATGCCACAATGGCCAAAGAGGAAATTGCCAAGGACTTTTACGCTGAAACGGAGCGTCTCCGCCTGGCTGGCAGTGAACTGAACCTCCTCCAACGCCAAGACTTTGAGATGACCGTTGATCTACTCAACTTTGGACTGAACTTTGTGAAGCATTTTGAGGAAAAGTTTCTGAAAATTAACTAGTAAATTTTCTTTTTGTTGAGAGTTGTTTCTCAAAAAATAAACTGATGTTGCCTAGCATTTACAGCTTTTCCAATGACAACTAAAATGACATTGTAGGAAGAAATGGCTTTCAATTCGTTTCAGGCATTTAATTGCAACGCCCACTCGCAATTTTATGCACACATTACACTAATTGAATTTAGATCCAGGAATAAAGAAAGATGCAAAAACAGACAATAATAAATTGATTTTTATTCTAAAAAAATAAAAACGCATAGCAAATCAAAATGAGCACATTTGTACACACACTGACACCCATCAAAAGCCCAGAATCAATTGCAAAATTTACACATGAAAAGCAAATCAATAATATTTTCATTTTTGATGAAACAAAATAGGACAATAAAAAAGCAAGCATACTCTAGTTTATTGAAAAGTTAACTTACAAAAAATTTTTAACTTGTTTTCAAAAAGAAAATTATCACGCAACTGCCTGTAGAAAGCATGCATTGGGTTACCACTTTGCGACTGGCACACTAATTAGTAATGCTTTTATGAATGTGTGGTACTCAAATATCACATGACGCCTACACAAGGGCACAACTCACTGATTTGTTTTCTGGTGCTTCGTTGAAACGGGGGTGGAAGGAAAAACAGCAAATGAGAGTGAGAGTGTGAGCAAGAGTGGATCAGTCTAGAGAATTGATGCGAGAATGCAATTAATGCAACAACGGTGTCTGCTTGGGTGGACACTTGAGACGACAAAAAAGTGGAGAACTACCATAGAGAAAAAGTGTCGTCAAATGTCGCCTTCACCAGTGACCTACTGAGAAAAAGTGAAATTGTTAATTAGTGAGGCAAAAAGCTGAAAAGGTGAAAACTGAAAGAAAGCTTTTGATAAAAAAAAGTTAAAAAGCATAAAAGTTAGTATATTGCAACCAAAAGCCTTAAAATTATAAACAAACTCGTAAATCAAACAAATACTTATAAAAACGCATTTTTGGTTTTTGATGTAGTAATTTTGATTCCTATCCAAATAGCTAATTATATCTTTATGACATTAAAACTCATTACTATGTTTAACGTCTAATTTAAATTTAAATTCAACAAACAATAACAAACTTTTTACTGATTTTTTCTGTGATTTAGCCAAAAAGCTATTTTTATTGTGTTTTTACAAATGAATTTCAGTTTAAACTTAAACAGAAGCAAAAGTTTGAGGGAAATTTAAAAGCACTCAACGATCAAATAAACCGATAAAGCATTATACTGTACTAACCTAAAACGAGCTGCATGCAGTTTACAGACTTTTCAGTTGCAGCATTGCAGAGTAGAAGAAAGAAGGAAAAATGTGCTAAGAATACCTAATGAAAGATTATTGAACGTTAGCAAACTGAAAGTGAGTGAATAAAGTAAAATAGCCATCTGTTTAAGAAGTCATTTATTTACGTAAAAGTAACTTTTTTAGTTCAAACAGCCGTTTTCCACAGTTTTTTAAGTAAATTGCAAAAGTGATTAATTAAATTGCTATTGAATTTGTAGATTTTGAACGGAAACTCTTACCGCTTTAATTGGCTTGCGCGTTCGCGCACCAGTCATCCATTGACAGCACAATTTCAACGACTAGTTGGCAATGTGTTTGGCAGTTTGCGTCGTTTCAAATGAAAATTAATTTATTTGAACCTGTTTAGCGAAAAATTCTTTTGAAATTTAACACATTGAAAAAGAAAATTGAATGAAAAGGCAGTTAAAACAGTAGAACCAGCCAACAACAATAAAAAACAAAAAAAATATTTGTTTGAGTTTTGCAATTAAAACTTTGTTTAGTGTGTAATGCTAAATTTTTTTGTTTAGTTTGCCAAGCATTATTGCACAGGTAAATAAAACAAATATAATAAAAACTGGTAAAATCAATGCAATCAAATGTGAATTAAAAGTTCAATATTTAAACTTTTTAATTTAACCCAAAAACATTTTTTCAGCAATTTCCACATTTTTAATGCTCAAATTAGTGTTGCGCATTGAGCGAAATAATAATAAATGGACTTTTTTCAATTAAACAAACAAAAAAAATAAATGCCAGCGGCAACATACAAGTTTTTAAAAGAAAAAATTTTATATGTATTTTAATTTTAATTTTTATTATTATAAACTATTGAAAAACACTAGTTTGATTGCAACAGATTTAAAAAATAAAAGTATTGAATAACATATAAAAATTTAACTAAAATTTTTTTAAAATATAATTTAGAAACGTTGAGTGAGAGTGAACACAAGCATACGTAGTCCAAACTAAATTTTAAAGCAAGACTCAGTTGAATTTTTTATTTTATTGGTTTTGGTATTATTTCTATAGAGATTGTCATTTTTCTGCCAATTTTTATAACTCAACTTTTAGAGTACTTAAAATTCAGGTTAAAGTCTCATATCAAAGTTAAAAAGTTGTTTAACAACCGTATGCAAAGGATAAGCAAAATATTTTGTAGTTTTGTTTCTAAAAATTATGAAAAGAGGACCGCTAAATTGACAAAAAAATTCAATTAAGAATTGAGTACATTTTTAAATTCCACTGGCCAAACCATTTCTGACAATACCCTGTGAACATTGTGTATTTGTGAACATGCAACATCAATTCCGTGCGCGAAAATCGGGACTGATGAACGAGTGTTACACCCGTTAAAATAGGCAACGCTAAACAGTAAGCGGCGGCAGTCTGCAAGTGTTCTCTAGTGCGTTTCATCAACGCACATAAGAGGGCACATCAAAACATATTGCTTCTTTGTTTCGGCAGAAGATAAACCAGAAAGTTCAGGAACTTCTCGCAGAGCCAGAGCATGCTTTCATTGGCGGAAAAAGAAAAGTTCTGCAAGCAGATAAAATATAACTGTCTGAGTTTAACCAGACACCTAAGCCGCCCTAAGCGGCGCGGCCCCCGCCGCGCCGCCCTAGTCCGGCGCGGCCTCCGCCGCGCCGGCTTATCTTAAAAAATCTACTTGGATAGCCGGACCGTGAACGGCCGGCTGGAAGTACTCCGAACGGCCCGGAACCGCCCTACCCTACCCTACCCTAACCTCAACTAACCTAAACTAAACCCAAACATTGCAATTTGCAAATCTTAAACGCGCTGACGCAATGCGGCTTCTCTGCCAAACATATGAACGAGCGCTGTCGAAATAGTCGGCTGTAACACTCGTTCATCAGCCCCCGAAAATCTTAAAAATGGCGTTGAAGTTATACCTTTGACTGTACAATTAGTTTTTTTCCCGTAAAGTTTCTGCAACTTTCTGAAAACTTTTTTTTGTACAGTCAAAGGTACAACAATGCCATTTTTAAGGTTTTCGCGCACGGAATTGATGTTGCATGTAGGGTATTGTCGGAAAAGTACACCGAATTTAGCAAAAAAGGCTTCATTACGTTCTAGTTCAATTCTTTAACTTTATTTAAAAACAAAAATTTTAATTTTAATTGTTTCAGGGCCCGAGAAAAACAATTTAACAAAAAAATGACAATCTTTATAGGAATAATACGAAAGCCAATAAAATAGAAAATTTGACTCATTTTCACCTTAATGGCAAAGAGTAGCTGCTTATATACAAACAGGCGACGTAACTTCAAACTTCTTAAAACTACGTTGCTAGCGGCTTATGGGCCGCTACTAAATTGATTTAAATCAAAAAGTTATCAGACAAATGATCATTTTATGCAATAACATTAAAAAACGAAACAACGATTACTGGTAAATAAAATATTTTTATCAGCATTGTAGTTAATAAAATTTAAGAAAAATGTAGTAAAATATTGCTGCGACAATGTTATGATTTTGATTGATTGTGCACTACAAAAAACGACAACAGCAAATGAAGTACATGTATTTTAAAATCTAAAAAAGTAAGAATTGAGTTAGACAATAAAATAAAATTTTTTTAAAATTTTGGTTAACTACACAAGTACAGGCAAAACTCACATTGTCAAAACGCCAGCAACTGCCAACGCGGACAGCGCCATCTCTTTCAAAAGCAGTTTTTTCAATTTTTTCAATGCAAAAATATTGACTTGGGTAGAAATTTCAAGTGAAAATAGACGCTGGCGCCCGCAAGTGTCAATTAATTGTGCAGACGTTTTTTATTGACAGTGTGAGATTTGCCTGTAACTATAAAATTGTTAAAAAAACTACAGGCAAATCTCACACTGTCAATAAAAATCGTCTGCACAATTTATGGGGCTCTTAAAGCACGGGCACAACGTGTAAATAGTCAGGCTGTGCCACAACGCGCAGCTAGCGCGTTTACACGGTGACAGCTCGCCTGCCCTCACAGCCGGCACGACATACGCCGGCCGCCCAGCGGCCGGCACAACCCCCCGCCGCCCTACACTCAACGAGCCTAAGAGCACTACAGAAGTCCGGACCGTGTACGGAAGCCGGGACTGCCACTCTGTAGTATACGACCTACGCCGGCCGCCGCCGCGGCCGGCACCACCGCCCTATTTTAAAAAATCCACTTGGATAGCCGGACCGTGGACAGTCGGCCGTGGAACGTTGTGTTGGAACGTAAACAGACAATAACAAACCAGTTGTTACCTGAAAAAACTCATTTGCACAGTGCAAGTTCTAAGCCAGTTGTGTCGAAATAGGACACACTGAGCCCGTGCTTTATGAGCCCCCAATTTACACTGGTCGACAAGCCAAATATTGTTAAGGTATTTAAAATGACCTTTACTAATTCGAGTACGCTGAATCCAACGGTGTCAACCATTTTTTAATTTGATCGTCAAAATTTCGAGATAATCGATCCTGAAAGTTCCAAAATGGCCGTTTTTGGCACTTTTCACCACTCCTTTAAAAATAGTTACAGTGGTCGTTCAGTAGTTGAGCAAAAACTTTTCTAAACGCAATTAACCTCATCTTTTCATATCCGAAGAGAGAATTTAAAAACATTGTTTAAATTTTTATATCTAAACCAAAACAAAATGGCAGAAATTCAATTTTTTCCCAGCTCGACATGAGTGTAAATAGCCAAACAAGATTTTTTTCTTTTGAAATAAAAAAAGTAACTTACTTTAGCGTTTAGCTTGTTTTTTTAAATGAAACATACTTTACAAGTCAATTTCCTAATTTAAAAAATGTTATTTGACAATTGGCAACTTTAAAACACTCACTTTTTTAGTTAAAAACAATTTCAAAATTTTAAATTAATTTGAGGCTAAATGCACCCAAGTGGGTTACTTTAAAGCCAACATTCAGTGATTTTTCCCAACAAGATTTAAGATTAGATAAAAATGTTTTTATGTATAAATCTTAGTTTCTCTCTTCGGATATGAAAAGATGAGGTTAAAAACGATCAAAAAAGTTTTTACTTGATAACCGAAAACAACTGTGACTATTTTTAATGCACTGATGAAAAGTGCCCAAAACGGCCATTTTGGAACTTTCAGGATCGATTATCTCAAAATTTTGACGATCAAACTAAAAAATAGTTGATGCCATTGGATTCAGCGTACTCGAATTAGTAAAAGTCAATTTAAATACCTTAACAATAGTTGAAATCGTTTTGGTTTGTCGACCAGTGTTATTGACAGTTGCGGGCGCCAGCGTCTATTTTCACTTGAAATGTCTACCCAAACCAATATTTTTGCATTGAAAAAATTGAAAAAACTGCTTTTGAGAGAGATGGCGCTGTCCGCGTTGGCAGTTGCTGGCGTTTTGACAATGTGAGTTTTGCCTGTAAATTGTTAATTTACAAAAACAAAAATATAACAAAACAATTTGCATTTTTGCATTTAGTCATAAATATTAAATAATTAAAAACGTGAAACTCATTTATGAAAATTGAGTTTGCAAAAAGTTTGTTGTGTTGTGCTTCTGGAGAGGCACTACAGTTGCCTTTTAAATTTTTTAAAATAAAAAATAAATAAATTAAACTCGTTTTTTAAAACTATTAACAATAAAAATTAAGCTTAGAAGTAGAGGCGGCAGTGTATCTAATTTCATTGGAAACATCATTTTTCAATTTACACTATGATTATTATTTAAAAGTTTGTCAATTGCTGAAACAACACTCCAATAAAAAGGAGTAGGAAAAGACAATATTTTTATTCCATTTATTACGTTTTTTGGCACAGTTAAAAACTGAAAATTGTTCTCAACAGCAAAATTTTTGTAAAAAAAGAGAAAACTAAGTTTAGACTTTTGAACTGAGCAAGGCAGTGTGTCAACTATGCCGGCAAACGAACAAATGAAAAAGACTAAAGTAAAAACAGGGGCACTGGTTGAATTGCATTAGAACAGGCAGGCAGCGAAGAGTTATTAATGGAGGGCACCACCATTGAACAGTCAGTGAGCAAGAAAAAGCTGAGAAGCAATTGTTCAACTTAAAACAGTGTCGCTACGCTGAACAAAAAAATTTGAACAAAAAGTTTTGCTCTTTTGAAAAACATTAGAAAAAGTCCGTTTTTTAAACTCTAAAACGTTGAGAGTCACCAAAGCTTTTGTGCTTTTGTTTTAAAGCATCAGCTTTTGCAGAGGCGGTCACTGGCCGAGTGTTGTTTGGTGATCATTAATTTGTTGCATGGTCGTCCTATGAAACAAGCCCTTTTTAAAATTGGGCAAGTCTGTGTACTGATGTTGTAAAAGTAGTAGTAATAGGATGGTTTCAGTTGCAAATGGACAATTGAAATGATTAATTTTAATTACAGTGTAGCGTTGTTCTACACATTCTTGGAAGAGAACGAGCCATGCAAGTTTGTCTGGCGCCAAAACTGGTTAGAAGCTTAGCTTAGAAAAATCGTTGCCACCAATGTGTAAAGTCGCAATCCATTGTACTATTAGTAGTAAAAGTTGTAGTTCTAAATTTTAATTAATGACACAAGATATAAAAAGATAAAAATTTTGACTTAATATTTGTGAATTCTGTATAAGTTTTGTGTCTAACAGCTATAAAATGATGAAAACTTAGTTTGCAATTAAGTTATACAAGGATGAAAAAACATGCGTAATTAAAAAGTGATATAAAACAGAAAAAGTATGATTTTGAAAAAAGATTCAATTGGCTTCTCACCATTACTGCGACTAAAGATGATGCTAAAAGTTTCTGTTGCTCTTAAATAGGTACCATTTAGTAGTGCTCGGCAAGAGAAAACAAGCAAAGAAACAACAACAACAACAAGAACAGCAATCAAAAAGTAACAAAGACACAGCATTGTGTGTTGTTGCGTCTGGTGGTGATGATAATTTGCCCCAAAACCTAAATGGTCAATTTTCGGTCAGTTATGTGAGTGAGTGAATAAATATGCTGTCCTATCATTGCTTTTTTGTTGCTTTTTCTTCCCCGCTAAATTGCTTGTCCCCCTCTTTTGTGCTTGCCCAATTGACCATGTAATAAAGCAGACTCAAAACGTATTTGCTTTATGCGTGTGGATGCTATTTTGCAAATTGCTAAGCAGCTATTTACCAAACTGATTACCATCTCGTTCTTCTGGTCATCACCAGAACAAAATAGTTCCCGCCCATTGGTCACCAAGCTAGGGAAACCAACTAAACTTTGCATTCTCACACGCCCAACTGCCCATTTGGCTGTGCTAATGTTTGGTAATGAGCTAATTTGCAGATTGACTCATTAGCTGTTAATTGAAGGAGGAGGAGGAGGAGAGAAGAAGACGGGCAGATGAATTTCATTACACAGAGGAAAAGACAATGATGAGCAGAACGGATGGAACATTCTGCAAAGGAAAAAGAGGATCGCATCTATCTCATCTGCCCATCGCCGGCAATGATCAGGCAGGCAAGAGACACTACGTCAGCAGGATCGATTAGCAGTGTCCAGTGTGGTGAGAAGAGGAAAGAGAGAGAGCGCCGCATCCTTCACATCATCATCATCATCATCAGCAGAAGGGCTGCTTTCTTGTTCTTAGGCAGAAGTTGGCTGCTGCTGCTGCCCGTTGCTCATTACCGGTAAATGGCTGCCAATTGATTGCATTCGCCTTCCTTCATCTGCTCTTCATTTGTTTGCTTGGTCAACAGTACACTTGCGTTTAGCGTTTGTCGTCTTTTGCACACACTCACTCACTCACTACCATTCTGCTAGGAACTTTTTGAAATCCGTGTTGACTACTGTTTCCACCACCACGGTAACAGAGGAAAGATAATGAAGTGTGTGTGTGTGTGCTCAACAGCAGCAACGGCGACTACTGCTAATTTTGCTGATTACTTTTTGTAATAGGGAAATTTCCGGTTTCAGGCGGCCACGCACAACGCCATCCCTGGTTCTGGGACGTACATCATTTCCGCGACCTTGAAGGCGCAATATAAAAAACACATAGTTTGGCTAAAAAAAGGTAAAGAAACACAAAGTGAAACAACAAAAGTTGTCCAAAAGAATTCGCTAATGGATGTTGCAGCTGGTAATGATTTGTTGAACCATTTTTAATATTTTCTTCTGTAGAGAAAAAGTTGTTTTACTGTTTACTTCATTTGTTTACAAAATAATTAAATCAAATATGCTTTACATTTTTAGTTGCCACTTTTCTAATGATCATGACTGACCTAAATGGCAATTATCAGTCATAAATAAAAAACAAATATTTGGACATTTTTCTGTAATGATTTTTACTGACGCTCTGGTCAAAACTGCATTTTTATTTTGCACATTTTTTCAATAGATTTTTAAACAGACAAAAATCTATCTATTTTTTGTTTTTTTCTGAAGAACAGCCAATTACAGTCAATAAATCATCAAAAGTAGCTAAATACTACCCAAGTTTGGCAAACTAACAACTCTAATATATTAATTAATATGTTTGCTGCTGTTCTGCTGGTCATCATCTTGGCCTAGTTTGCTGAAGAAAGTAAAAGCAGCAGCAACATTAGCTTTCAGCGAAAAACGACACGAAAAAGACCTTCACCATTTTTGCTGAGAGAAAAGAAAAGGAGAAGAGTCCGAAACTCTGTTGACTTTCGATTACTTTACATGACATTGCATTAATAACGACTACTACTACTAATAAAGTGAAGTAATTCGATAATGCGATGATGATGGACGCTCTGGACAACAAATGGACACACACTCTCAGCACCAAAACAGACCAAAAGATAAAGAGCAAAAAGTATGAGAAAAAAGTAAAACGACAGAATCAAGAGAAAAACGAAAACTCTAGAATCGAAACAAAAAAATCAGCGTTTAGAAAAGGCAAACACTACAAAAAACAGACAAAAGATTCTGCCATACAATATGGCTGTCCAGTTTTAATTTGTAAAATTACCAGTACCGATCGGCATTGTAATCCTCTTTTCACTTTTATTTTTTGCTAGCGTTGTCAGAGAATAAAAACTGCCCAAATGGGTTTGGGCAACTTTTCTAAGTGTGAAAATATTAAAATATTAAAAGTCAGCTATAAAAAGTGCGACTAAAGCGTCTGCCACCCCCTCATAGACGCCCATTAGAAAAAAGATCGCTCTCTTTAGGGTTCTGCACTGAAGCTAAGAAGTGAGTGACAAGTGTAATAAAAAGTAACGGTCAATATGGCTATTTCCAGCCACAAAAAGCGGACACAAAAACACAACAGCAACAGTAACAATGCACTACTAATAAAACAAATACACACCAAAGTGCCAAATTACCAAAGCAGTCTTTTTCACTATTGCAGCTACAATGTGACTGAATGCTGCAATAGTGAAAAAGCCCCCAACAATACTTTCCCCTCCTTTTTATACACAATTTACAACGTCAAATAATAATTTTGCAATGATATTGTCAGCTGGCCAGCAGCTATCCCCACCAGCTAGAAACAGCATCAGAATGAACAGGCAAATAATAAATTGACGCCATTTACCAGGGACCCATTGTTGTTTTGCTTGTGAATGTTCTACTGCTGCTGCTGCTGTCCTTTTTCCATACACTCAGAGAGAGCTCTGTGCCGCATTAGCCGCCCATTGACGACGGGCATCCGATCACTACTACAACAGCAGTGCGCTGAAGAAGTTTGAACGAAGCGGTTTTATTTTATGCAAATTACCATCAACCAGTCAGAGAGACATTGCGAGACAATCGAAAAAAAGAAAAACGAATAAAAGAACTAGCACCACCAGCAACAGAATGGCATCAACGGACAGAAAAAGTGGAAGACAGAAAACAAATATCTCAGTTATTTGTAATATTTACAAGGGAAAGCACATTTATTAAAAGTTCTGTTGTTGCGGTTTATTTTTTTATTTTTACTTTGTAAAGTACTATCAAAGCTTTGTAAAAATATCTAAATTTATTTTTGTTATATTTTTTATACTTTTCATTATTGGTTCACTCTGCAATTACCGTTTTTAATAACAAAAATAAAGTAAAGTTTAGTACAGTTTAAAAAAGCAAAACATCTTAATTTTATATCTATGATAAAAAAATCTAACTTACTACGTTTTTTATAAAAAAATAAACAACAATAGAACAAGTTGATCATAAATATCTTTCCAAAGACAGCAGCTTCCGGAACTGCTTGGTTGAGTTGATGACTAACACAAGGCCACAAAATAAAGTCAACTTCCTGCAATGGGCTGATTTTTGGTACAATGGCTAAAGGGATTTTTCTTATAATTATGCAACAAACAAAAAAATTCTAGGAGTTCAGGTTCCAGAGTTCTAGGTTCCTAAAATGGAGATCGTTTTAGAGCGCCACTGCCCACTCATACATTTAAAGGGGACGCGCTATCACACAAGCTATCATCTATCTCTACTGATAAGACATTTTTTGGAAATATTTAAGGGCACTGTTGCCCTAAATACGTGAATCCTGGAACTCTGGAACCTGAACTCCTAGAATTTTTTTGTTAGTTGCATAATTATAAGAAAAATCCCTTTAGCCATTGTACCAAAAATCAGCCCATTGCAGGAAGTTGACTTTATTTTGTGGCCTTGTGTAATGACACTTTTTTCTGTTATGTCGGACCTCTTTACCACATTTTTTTACTGCAGTGGACAAACTTTTAATAAACTTTTGGAAAAATACTTTAAAAGTTTCTATTGTTTTTTAAAAAAGGTGCGTTTGCAAAGTTGACCGCAATTGCAAAATAATAAAAAGTATTAAAAATAAAAAATGAATTGTTTTAATCTTAATTTTTGATGATTTTTTGTTGTAAAAATGAGTAAACAAAAAAAATTTAATTAAAAAATGTTAAAATCATTTTTTGCACAATTAAAATAGTCAAGTTTTTTATTATTAAACAAAACTATTAAATTAAAGTCTTTGTCCTTTCAACAAATACCTTGAATGCCGGCTAGATTTAAAATGTTGTAAACTTTGTTTTAGATGTGGTAATTTTTTGACATTTTAAATAGCAATTTAAGTAACACAAACGAAGGTAGTTCTTGGAATTTTGTTGGTGTCTTCTTAAGGGGAGACAACGCGCACATAACAACTTTTTTCGAATTTTTGGTTTTCTTTTTTAAACAACAGCTTTTTTAGCAAGATCTTGAATCACGCAGATACATTTTCCGCCAAAACGGGTAATATTACAAAAATTATCAAGGTGTCAAATAAAAGATGACAAAATTATCCAAAAGTTGTCAGGCTCAGATTTTTCAATTTTAACTTTGTTGTATACTTAAAAATTTTTTGAAATCTATGTTAAGTCAGTTTTCTTTTTTCACCATCATTCAAAAATCATTATCTAAAACGTCAAACTACTTAAAAATATTCCGAGCTAGACAATATCTAGATAATTTAGTCACCTTTCATTTGACACCTTGATCATTTTTTGGCATTACCCGTTTTGGCAGAAAATGCACCTGCGTGTTCCAAACACTCATGTCGTTACCGACAGCAACCCACTCATCAGATGACCATAGTATCAACACAAAACTGTTCTACATAAAATTCTTAACAATCTTTATTAAGTACATTCTTCATGAACATCATAGCCACCCCAAAATCAAAATTTGAAAAAGCAGTAAAAAAGTGCGCGGTGTCCCCCTTAAATTACTAAACCTAACAGAATTTTGTTGTAAATTGTGTTGAAAGTAAATTATACTTTTTCACAAAAACATTAACTCCAAAACAGGCATCAAAAGAATGAAATGAATGTGCTATACAAAAAATATAATAATAATAAGTATAAAAACAATTTTATTTTAAAATCTTTTTTTTGAAAAATGATCAAAATTATTTTTGGCAAATATTTTGTAAAATATTTAAAATAAGTTAAAATCAATTTTTTAAATACTAGTGGATTAGATTTACACTTGTTAAAAATAAACAAATAAAAAGTTCATTTTAATTGTCACAATAAAAAAGCATTGCTAATTTGAATGGTAAATTAATTGCTAACTGTTAAAAAAATTAAAAAATTTTTTATTTAATTGTAAACAAAAAGTTGTTTACAAAATTTAACTAAGTTTTTATAGGTAAAATGCAACTAAGTCATTTAAAAAATTGTTATATTTTAGGTTTGAAATAAACCTCAAACTTTTAAAAATGCAAAAACACCACAAACAGTATTTAAAATTTGCAAAAAATTTAGTTTTTTAAATACTTTTAGATTGAAAATAAATTTGAGATTTTAAACTTTTTTGTATTTTTTCAATCTAACATAGTGTCAAATTAAAAATTGTCAAATGTTTTAAATTCAATTTTAAAGCAAATTCTTATGACAACGACTAAACTTGATAATTTAAATTGAAAAATGTAAACATCAAAGTAACACAAGGGCAAACATAAATTGCCTTTTTTTATTTCAAAACTAACATTAAAAATGTGATGCAATTAATTAAATGATCCACACAAAAGATGTTTTTGTTCATTAACATTGTACAACGTTTCAATTTTCTGAAATATCAAGTTTTTCCTCAAAAAGTAAAAACATCAAAGTGAAGCAAAAAAATAAAAACGTTATAAAAATGATTAATTAGTACAACGAGAGATTAGTTCAAAACTAAAAAGTGCTAATTTCTAGAAATTTAGTGTTAAAAATATATTAAAAAATAGGACATGAATATTAATTATAAAATCTGCTAATTCCTCCGCCACACAAAAAGGCTTTACTTTTCAACTAAATAATCCCAATTTTATACTACTGTTTAAAATATAATTTTAAATTATTAAGTTTGTTCATCCTTGAAGAAAAACGATAAGTGCAAAACAACAGAAAAAACGAAGAATATGTAACCTTTTCATTTTACAGAACGAAGCAGATGTCATTAAAACTTACCCACCGCTGTTGCTAGTGCAAAGTTGGTGCAAAAAAACGTAAAGAAGTGCGGAAGAAAAGGAAAAACTTCCGTTCAGGAAACGACAAAACCGCGTTTAAGTAAAGCCAAATATGAGTTGGCCAAGACTTAAAATGGCCACCAGGACAAAGTTGATAGAGAAAAGAAGGTAGAAAAAGAGAAAAACTGTCAAAATGATTGCTGAAAGCTTAGAGAAGGCAGTTTTTGTTTGAAAGGCAAGCAGCAGCAGGCAGTTTGGTCCGTATGCCGTGCCGCTAATCCAGCCGGTTGGACATCACACAGAGGCACTGAGTGAGCAGATAACGCGCCAGTTAAATAATAGGCTCAATCAAAGTTAATTCAAGCTCTGCTTTGCTCAAACAAAGTGGTAGCACCGGCAAATGGAACCGCCGTTTTTCACACACTTAAAACGACAAAAGTTAATGGCAATATAGATTTTTTCTGTTGTTTCTGTTGAACAAATCATTGTGAAAGTTTAAAATTTTATGATTGAGAGATTAGAAAAAAAATTGCAAAAGACAAGAATACAAAGAAAGTCGCTTTGTTGTAAATTGATTTTTCCCTTTAATTGGTAATTTTTAAAAATTATTTTTATTTTAAACATTTGAGAAATATAATTCATTTTTAATTTATTGCTACTGATATTGCATTATGCAACTTAATGTCTTGTAGCTAATTACATACTGAACAAATATTTAACACTGTTCTCACATTAACTCAATGAAAATTGTCATTTTACAATCTTAATTACCAAAATTAAATCATAATGATAATAACACAAAGAATTCAAATAACAAATTGCATTGTGTATTGTACAAATAAAAAATTGATAATTTGTTGAAATGAATTTTAATAATTTTTAGTAAATTTGAGAAAATTTGCTTTACTGAATAAAAAATAAATGGATAACTACAACGTCGTCATATAACTGTTTTCAAAAATAAAAAGTTGAACTGACACGTTGGAATTTGACGCCATCCTTTGTTGTTGATCACAAGTGTTTTTATAACGTGTGTTCGTTGACGTTTAAAACAAGATGGCGGACAAAATAGTAATCAATGACCTGCCTAACAGATAAATACGTACGTTTTTCTATACCCTAAGTTGTTTATCCAACTGGCTATCAAAACAACTTTTTCATCATCTTACGAAATCAATCAGAAAATATCAAGTAATCACTTCTATTGATCAAGCAAATTAATTCATTTGGATAAGTTGTTGTTGCGTCATTAATCATTTTGCCTAGTAGCGAGTTTTTTGTAGCAAAATTTTTAAATATAGACGCAGTAAGAGGGCGACAGCAAAAAATGAGGGCACTGTGATAATTTTAGTCACGACAATTCCTTCTCTCCTTCTTTCTGTGGCGTCTTGCTCATTTTGTGTGGTAATCTGTTGTTAACATCAGCATGAGACAGAAAAAGCGATGTCAACAAAACGACTAATTTTGTATAGCCTTACTTTTGAATTACCAGACAGAATCATCTACAAAAATTGGTGTTTTTAAAATATGGAACTTACCATGGATGATCCAGTCAGCGGCAGACGCCCAGCAAATGAAGCTTTCAGTGGACAGCAAGTAGTGACAGACATTGTACTGCCAATTCTTCTCTGGGCGTCATTTGTCATCTCCATCATTCTGACGCATCTGAAGATTCACTGCTTCTTTATGCTGCATTTAAGGTGATGGTAGTGGTGGTGGTGGTGTTTAGGGGCTCGATTAGAACACTTTTCCTAGCATTCTTCTTTTTTCAGGAATGTTTACCTTTGCATGATTGTTTCGCTGACTGCCTCAGTGGCGGCGACGCTCTGTCTCTTTGACCTGAGCGGCGTTGTTGACCACACCACTGCCAACAAGAACAGAAGCAGTGTCACCGATGAGTGGCTGCCGCCTCTGTTGACCATTAGCTGTCTGTTGTCATTTGCAGGTGGTATTCGCTACTACTTTTCCACCTTTCTCGGCAGTTTCTTTCTCTTCTACAAGCTTGCCATCATTGGCGGCGCCTTATTCTGGTTCCTGACGCTTTGTTTGGTTAGTGTTTCAGTGTCCTTGCTGATTAAAACACACTTGTTGATTTGTTTTCCTTTTTTCAGATAACCCATCACCAGCGTCTGTTTTCCAGTGACTCGCAGCAAAACTGTCACTGCCAAGATTTGACGCTCTTTTACCTTCTGTACACTCTCCAGCTGATAGCAGTGTACGTGCTGGTTCTGGCACTGAAGAAGCAGTTCACCTCTGAGTGGTTGTACCCTAATCAGAGCTCCTCTGTCTACATCGTTGACTCTGCTGATGAGGAGAATGAGGAAAGAATCCCTAACGCCACCAGTGATGAAAATGGTTGCGAAGAGGACGGTTGCGAGGAAACGGTCGATTTTGCCCACAAGTGGCGGATAGTGGGCTACAGTCACATTGGCAAGGAGTACATCGATTCAGAGATTTTCTTTCACAGCGACTACCCAGCATCGACCTTCTTTCTTCGACTGCACCCAAGAAAGCGGTACACGTCGCTGTACCTGCACTTCAGCTCAGCTGACCTTGAAAAAGTTTCAATCTGGCTAACGTGTTCAGTACTGCGACTGGGCACTCTTTGGGGAAAAATCATTTTAGAAAAGAGTAAACCTTTTTAGCTTGAAAAACTGTGTCAACTAATCATCTGATTTTCATGATTGTTCCAAGAATTTAAACTACTGACGGTGTACAGCGGCGAATGCATTGGCTGGTATCGCTTTATCGACTGGGAGCAGTACACCTTGAGACATCTCACTCATCTAAATTGCCTGTACATCATCTGCAGGGTAAGGTTTTCACATAATTTTAATTAATGTTTGCAAAGTTTAATAACAATTTTTATGCATTTTTAATTCTAGATACAAGGATTCAACGCTGAGTTTGCCGGCGATGAATCGTTCAGCGACAGCGTCAATCGCAATGTTGAAGCGGAAAATTTTGAGGAATTTTTCGAGCCACCGCTAGATGCACTGGAAAACATCGATTGATTATTAATTTTACGGTATATTTTAGCATTTTTTTACTCTGCTCTCAGCTAAAACTTTTTTGTGTTTGTTTTTAAACAAGTCAAACCTTTTTTGCTTGAGGCAATTGAAATTTTTACTATCATTTCATCAATTGAATCCATCAATGGTTGTTTGGCGCATTCAGTGCATGAACAAAAAAAGAATACTTGGCATTCTTTTGAGTGGCTGCTGCTGCTTTCTGTCCAAGTTGATGTACTCAAATAGCCGTAATTTGATATTTGTCTATTTCTAAAATCTCAGAGTGAAGAGAAAGCGTAGTCTGTAGCAGCCAAGTTGAATTTGGAAGTCAATGGAATCACTGAACATCAAGAATCAAAGCCGAAAAAATTACTGGGAATTTTCGCTCCCCACTGAGTGAGCTATTTTCAATCAAATTTGACAACAAGAATCCGCTAGCATGTTGGGGCAGCTAAATCATTGGTTATCATTCTTTCTCTATGTGAGCCATGACAGTGCATACATTTTTAGAAACTAAAAAACGATCCCACTGGTCAGACGTTGGCCGTATTTTTGGCGTTTATAAAACGGCAACCGAACTCTTGCACTGACACACCATCTAATAAAATGTACTTTTGAGCCTTGGCAACAACGATGAACAGTTTGCCAGCATAGAATAGCATGTCTATTCAGCAACAAAGCACAGACAGAATACCCTCCGCCATCAGATCTTCCTCGTCATATTCCGAGAATTCCTACTGACACAGAAAAATGCTTGAGTTTACAAAAAATGAAGTCAGTATACAAAATAAAAAAATGTGTCATCAAATTAAATGTATTCCCGCGTCAACAAAATTAAAAACTGGCAAACAAACACAAATTATTAGAAAGGTTTGAGAAAAGTGATTGATTTTATCTGATTTATCTACGAACTTTGAAACAGTTGCAACCAAGTTGGCATTTGACTGTTTGACGGCTATTTGCTCAAACAATATTTTTAAAATGCAAATATCACCTCAGTAGTTTTAGCGGTGGTAGTTTTGAAACTTAACATTGCAAATTCTACAGTGTCTAATAGAAATCAGTAAAAATATTAAATCAGTTTTAACAAAGTAAATCAATTTCAGTCTGGTAGATAAAAACACACAAACAAAAAACGGACGTTCATCATACGACTGGGTTTTGGACTTTTTGACTTTGGGTAGTTTATATTTTGATATGCTAAAATATGTAAGATGTCAGACAGTTGAAAAAATTAGATTGCTTTCTGTTGCAGTTAATGTAGTTGATGTACGGCTGCAAAAATGAAAGTAAACGGAAGTGAATGAAAAGGCAAATATTTGATAAATTTGAAATTCAAAATATTTTTTACTGGCACTTTGATATAATCAATGCAGTGCTGATTATTCTGACCAAAAGTTTTTAAAATTGCAAAGTTCAGAGTGAGTATACTCGCACTTGAAACAAAGTTTTAAATCAAACAAATTTTATTTTTTAGTAAATAGAAAAACTGAATCAAAAGATAAAACATTATTGCCTAAATATTCTAATTGCTAGGCAATAACTTAGAAGTGTAGAATTTGTGTGTGAAAAAAGAAAAATAACAAGTGATCTGGCAGCAAATTAATTGCGCTGCACATTTTTTTGTTCCTTGTTCATTTTCTTTTCTTTCATCAGCTGGAACGGCAAAAGATAAATAGGCAAAGAAATAATTTCTTGTCTCGTTCCGAGTTATTGACTTTTCAAAATTCAATTTTATCCTCTTCGTTTTCCTGTTTCTTTAGTGTACGAGTGTGTGTGTGTGTGTGTGTGTTTTCAAATGAATTTATCAGTTGAATATATATTTTCTCATCGCTAATGGGCAAGCATTAGCAGGCTGCTCATTTACCATTGCATCGGACATAAAAAAGTAAAGAGGAAAAAAAGTGGAGCAATTGAGAGGAGCGAAGCAGAAAGCGCAGAAAGCAAATCAATTTGTTTCAATTTTGATAGCAAGCTCCCCCACCCACCCTCTGATGCAACAGCAGCAGCAGCGGCGACGGCAGCAGAAGTGAATCAAATTATCGTCATTAGTGCTCAGTAACAGAAGGGGAAGAAAAACTGAAAATGAATGGATAAAGAAATGAAAATGAGTGCAAAAGAAGAAAAGAAATATTCCTCGGCGTCTTTGCTGTCGTCGTCGTCTTCGTCATCGTCGTAGTCATCAGTTTTCTTAAGGCAATATCTATTAGCATTTTTCAAAATGCACCCACGTTTGTACTTCCGACAAACTAGCTTTTCAATAAAAGGAAATTAATTTGTACAACTTTAGATAACAAAAAATACCGTTTTCATTCAAGAAACTAGATTGTCAGCTGGCTTAACTTTTTTATTCTTTAAATGTCACCTAAGTTTTTACAAAACAATTGTAAAGTTTTCAACCAAAACAAAATTTATTTTGTTTAAAACTTTATTTTTAAAAATAGAGATTTGTTTAATATTATTTCACAAAAATTAAAATTGATACAAAATCAGATCGTTTTTTAATGTTTAAAATACAATTTTTTTACAAATGTTTAAATTTGGTTAAGCAAATTTAATTTTTAAATTTTCAATGTCAAAACATTTATGAAAAAATTTAATAATTCAAATAAGTTTTGCATTAAAATGTCTAATTTTGTTTAATGCTTTTTGAACTGATCTGAAAAAAATTGGTAGCAAGTTAAACCTTTTAAAATACATGTTTATATAAATAACTCAAAGTGTTTTATTATCTTTGATTAATAAAGTATAGCAATCGAAATCTTAATTAACCAAAAATATGACCTTTATAATTGTAATAAATATTAATTATTTGTGTCAACAACTAATTTAACAATAATGTGTATTACAATGATATGCTAAGTAAACACATTTATTTTCTAACATTAATTTTCTCTTATGCAATGTTACAAAACATTGAAAACTAGAAAAAAGTTTATAGTTTGTCTATCACAAAATGTACATGCTTCCAAAACTCCATTATACACTTGTTTGCAGTAAACGAACTGGAAATGTTTGCTTTGTATCAGCAAATTGGACAGCCAATATGCAAGCATAATGTATTTATATCAAAATGACTTAAGTAGTAGATCGTGTTGAGTTAAAACATAGTTAGTTTGCAAGTTTTGAAAACGTTGAAACATTTTTCAGTTACTTTTGAGAGTATGGTAGTATATGAAAATTGAAATAATCTTAAAAAGCGAACTTGGTGTCTCAATCATCTTTCCATTTGATTTATGTGATAGAATACATTTCAGTTTGTTTCCACTTTTTTCAAATCTCAAGAGCAGAAAACTTTTGAAACGTAACATTTATCATTGTCATCATTGTGGCAATTGTGATAATTTAAAAGAGCAAAAAGCAAAAACAGTTCAGTTTTTGTGCAACTTTTTGCAGAAAACAATAATTGTTTTTTATTTATTTTTTAAAATTAAACTGTCAATTAAATGAAAAAACAAAAAATTTGTTTGTCAAGTTTATAAATAATGGGAAAAATAAATAAACAAGCAGATTAACCTTTTTGCATTGCGCACGGTTTTTGTTGCCTGACAATGTTTCAAAAAATTATAATATTTGAAGAAAAATATCAAAACCAGATGTTGTCAAAAGTCAATGTATGTGAGTGAAACTTTCACTTTTTTCCAGTGTCATGACACATTGAGTGCAACCTGAAATTAATTAAAACAACAAAAAGTGAAAGTATTATGCATCAGTTTTTATTAAATTCTTTTATTACAAAGCACACGTTTTTATTAAAACAATATTATACATTATTGAAGACAATATTTTTATATTTCAAAGCATCTTTAAAATTAAAATTGTCAAACTGCTAACAACTTGCTCATTAAAACAGCAATTAACATTTTAAACAAAACACACATTTTTTTTAATTTTAATTGTTTTAAAAACATTTTAAAAAGCTAAAGACATTTTTTAAATGGTTTCACAAATCAATTCAAAAGTTTACAGCACAAAATGGTAGCTCACTTAATTTTGCAACTTAGAATGCACTTTTATAAACAAAAATGTGCTTTTTCACGTTTTACGGGTAAATAAAACAAAAAATGCAAAGCAACAGTAAGTTTTTGTAAAAAACTTTTAAGACTAAACAAAAACGTCGTTTTAGCAATCAAGACTTTAAAGTGAACAATAATTATGCACAAGAGATTTAATGCTAAAGCAATGTAAATTCACATTTGCCTATGCTAATGGGTATGATGAAAGAACAGAATAACTTTTTTAAATAAAAGCGCAATTATATGCAGCATTTACAATTGTTTGACGTTTTAAAAGTCTGTTTTGGTTAAAAAGAAAGCAGATAACAGTACAAAAAAATTGACAAAATATGGATTTGTTGAATAATATTTTTGTAAACAACTTTCTAATAAGCTATTTTGCTTGTTTTATGCAAAAAATTTGTACAAAAAAGTTTTGTTAAAAAAATAAAATAAAAAGCAGCAAAGTATACTTACAATTTTTAAGAATCGTTTTTTGCATTACTTGTTTTGAACAAATTGAACATCTTTTAATTGTTAATCGATAGACTGCTAAAAGATTAAGTATCTCATTCGCCAGTCAATTTAACTTTGGCAAGTAAATAGACTTCTAATCAGAGTTGTGAGAAAAAAAACTTGAACGAGAGTGCAAACAAAGGAGAAGGACTAAGCAGCAAACAACTGGAACAAGTGAAAAAAGATCAATTGGCTGATGTCTAAAAGCCTAATTTATATTTTTTGGCTTCTTTTTTGCTGCTTTTTCTGCGTGATTGTCTTCTGCTGGTGATTTATTTTCCAATGCCGCTTTTGCCTAACTATCGCACTCTACACTGCAATGCATTTCTTTTTTGACAATTAACACAACCAAACTTTAGTTCCTCCACACAAACACAAATGCAGATAGTGGTTTCGATAAAGTGATAAAAAATAAAACAACAAACAGTAGAAAAATACAAAACAACGAGATCTGTTGAAAGTCAGAACTTATTTACCCATTACTTTAGGTAATCTAAAGTAAACAAAACGAGTGCAACATTTTTTCAGAATAAAAGCGGTGGAAGGAAAACAAAAGCTACATTGATTCAAAATCGTTTTTGCTTCAATATGTTGTTGTTTTACACTTGTTTCCCATTTTGAATCGATCTGTTGTGTTGATGGTGTTTGCCACACATTTTTGTTTGCTTACTGCCAAAAATGAATTCTTTTTCATTTTTTTCTCCCATCAAAAGCAAGAAATTAGAAGTGTGAAAACGTTGATAGTTGCAAGCAAAAACTATGTAACTTTACTATTCTCTTTGGTACTTTTTCCCTCTTGTTCAATGTAATAATAAAAATAAAGAAATCTGCTGACTGGGCAAAACCGATCAGACGCCCAGTCACGACTGAGCGAAGCAATGAAGACAAACTTGTGAACATTTTCGCCTTCAGTGTGGCCATTCTCTCCTTTCCTCTTTGCTTTCTCCGTCGGAAACGTGTGTCAAAAAACGTCGGCAGTGGCGGAAAGAGAACAACCACCAGCAGCACCCCCAGCACCAGCAATCTGTAGGCGCCTTTGTTCAACCAGATTTTTAATACACTTAAACATGTTTCTAATTTTTGTTTTTGCCTTTGCTGCTTTGAGATAGTACCAAAATAGAAACAAACCACCCGACAAGAGAGGAGGGGAAAACGTGAGTGGGAAAAAACTTTAATTTCAATTAATGCCAAACTTTTTTTGCTTTTTACAAACAAAAAACCAATTCTAAAATCATTTCAAAAAACCGATACGATGCTAAACGTTTTTGCGTTCAAACACGCCATGTTAAACAATAGTTGCCGTTTATTCGCCCACTCATTCACTTTTTTTACTTGCTGTGTAAACACAGTACAAAGAAATTAAAAATAAAAAAGAAATAGTCGACTAGAATTAAGGCCAGTCTTTTGAAAGCCGAAGCTGTGATTGAGGAGTCACTCGAGAGAAACAGAGAGGCAAAACGAGAAGTGATTTGTTCTGTGGAAATGCTTAAAAAATAGAAAGAAAAAAAAGGAAGGTGGGTGAGGAGATGCAACGGAAGATGCAGAGAAGATATTGTGTGCCCTTGTGTATGTGTGTGTGTGTGATTAAATAAAAGAAAAGAGATTTTGGAAGAAAAATCGCATTGGAGAAAAAAGTATATAAATAGCATCGGCAATGTGCGTGTTCGAGAGAGCGTGTGAGGAGAAGAAAGCAGAGGAAAGCAGTGCTTCTTTGCTGCACATGTGCCCAGCAAAAATTTCGTTGTGTTCTTCATTTGCTTTCAGTATTTATTCGGTCGTGTTCGATGTCACGAAATGATTTCATTCAATCCCTTCAGACTGCTGCCTTGGCTACACAGCCTTTCATTTTGGTCAACAGCAACAGCAACTGAAGCAGACACAACCAGAACATGGGCCGACCGATGTAGTAGCAGCAGCAGAAACGAGAAAAAGTGAAGTTATTTATTTCAGCAGTGTTTTTTCTCCAGTAGACAGTGGTTGTTCTGGTAGTGGTGTGCTGGAAAGCTTGCTGAAGGCAGCAAGAAAGGCAAAGAAGTCTATCCCG
Source organism: Tyrophagus putrescentiae (assembly GCA_024499935.1). Taxonomy (NCBI): domain Eukaryota; kingdom Metazoa; phylum Arthropoda; class Arachnida; order Sarcoptiformes; family Acaridae; genus Tyrophagus; species Tyrophagus putrescentiae. The sequence goes on from JAMZRA010000004.1 coordinate 3,051,462, forward strand.
TTTATACTCTCCCTAGTCATTCACTATCTCTCCATCTCCCACGACGTCTACTAAACACTGTACTGGCACTGAACTTGAGCAGAGCTGCAAATCAGAAATAAAAGTTTGCTTTGCAAAAGTGTGAAGTTGAAACATGTACAGTGAAAATGTGCAGATAAGACTACAAAGTGAAATGAGAAGAAATCAAATTTATTTTCCTTTACTCTTTCATTTCTTCGAATTCAATATTATCCATAACCCCAGATCTCAATTTTGTGTCTTTTTCTTGTTTTTTATTTTCTAATCTAAACAACTTGACAACAACGTTATGCACTCACAATTGCACTCGTTGTTGATTTTAAAATTGCAGCAAATCAAAATAAAACAAGTTCTCGATCTCTTGAAAACTTGGTGGCAATTTGAAACTTTTTCTTTTTTTCAGCTGGCAATTTGGGGTACCTCAATTTGCAATTCGTTGGCAATTTGTTTTCTTTTTCTTATCTTTCCGTTTTCCAGCGGGTTGAATAATATTTTCAATATGATGTAGTAGTCCTGCTGCTGCTGTTTTGGTGGTAGAATGAGAAAATGAAATCAATTCTGTCAAATCATATTAAAAACGACCAGCAAAAAAGAGATCTTTGCTCTTGTTGTAGTTGCTGTGATTACAATCACACAAACGGACAAATCAATAGTAAGTCCCGCAAAAGTAAATCTGTGTGGTAAATAAAAATAGAAAAACAGTGGCCATTGCAGTAGTAGAGATACTGATGATGATGAAGAAGAATTGAAGATAGAGAGAGAAAGACCGTTTCTGGAATTACAAGAAGGAAAAGGAAGAAAAGCACTGAGTGATTTTGCAAGCCTTAGCAAGAGCAAAACCCAGCTCGAAACAGAATATTCCCAATGAGTTCGAGACGAATCTGGGGAGCTGATATTTGTTTCCTCTCCAGTAATTCACCGCGTATTTTTCACTGAATGGAGACGAAAAAATAGATCGGTGCTGAGATGAGCAGAGAAAGAGAGAGAGAGAGAGAGAGAGAGAGAGAGAGAGAGAGAGAGAGAGAGAGAGAGAGAGAGAGAGAGAGAGAGAAAGTGCTGTGCTGTTGAGCCAATTGATTGGAAAGCAATCATAATGGAGAGAGACAGCGAGCGAGAGTGAGTGGAGCAACGCGAGGAAATTGAATACTCTCACTCTCTCCAACAGCAGCAGCAGCAGCAGTCTTTCAAGTCGGAGTATCTCGACAAGCTCAAGCCGGCGATCACTGGAAGATAGTGTGAGGCAGTGGAAAGGGGGAGGACAGCAATGAGGAGAAGAAGAAGAGACCGAGGACTTCGATTTATCGAATGTCGTACTGTGTTCACTGTCCGGGTTTGCTGATTCCACAATGTCTGCCAGCATTTGCTGGCTGCTTGACACTGCTGCTCCATTCTTTCACTCACTCTCTTTCTCTTTCTATCGATGTCTACAGAGTACTGCTCTCGGCACATTCGATGGCTTGCTGTACAGAGGCCGTCCGGTTGAAAGGCGATGATGGAGGCACGATGCCGTCAATTAGGCGCGCGACATGCACACTGTTCTACGAATGTACTCAATTTGTCTCCTTAGAACCGCACAGACAGACAGACAGACGTACCATTAACTTTGTCAATGGCTTTTCAGACCTTCAAAGCAGCGCAGGGTTGAACGAGTCAGAGATAGAGGAGAGAGGGAGAGAGAGAGAGAGAGAGAAGAGAGAGAGAGAGAGAGAGATTTCTCCTCCAGACGAACCGATTGAGTGCTGTTTGGTGCGACGACCATAAATCTCACTTTGAATAGTCCTGCAAACTAGTGCAGTGAACCACAGGCGAGCAATCTATTTATGCGATTCAGTTGCTTTTGCTTAAACAGAAGAAAAGTTGATTTTGAATGATTGGTGGGCCATTGATGATGACCACGCTTCGGCTGCTGTTGCCCATGATGATGGCGGTGATGGTGATAGTAATGATGATTACTGCAATGCTTATCGTCGAGTAGAGCAATGTTTCAGTTTAAAAACATGCACTTCTTTTTGTTTTGGCAAACAAACTGTGTAAACAACCCAAATTACACCTTGTAGGCGGCAATAACCTTTGTGCCTTCTAATAAAACTGGTGATATCCAGTGCTAACTGGCAGTGTTCCATTACACAGCTACATCTGAAATTAAACCGGTCGCAGTAGAGCAGTAGTATTTGTCGCAGTTAGTAACAGTTTCACCAGTTTAACTACAGCGTGTCGAGCCAGACTAGAACTGCTGTCAATTTATATTAGCAAGTGAACTGTTACTGACTCTACTCTGCTCACTACTCTTGTTCCCCTTTTATCTCTCTCTTTCTCTCGATTTCTTTTTTTCCTTCTCTTTCAATTGCTCAGTGTAATGACATAATTAATGACTTCAATTACGTCCATTTAGGAGGCAAAGCAATGCATTGCAGGGATGACAACAACATTTGCAGTGTTCAGTCATTTGCCTAGTCCATTGTACCAGTTGTGCTGTTGATTCTGAACTCAGTCAGCCAGTCGGCTAACTGCTGCCACTGTCCACTGTACATTACTGTTACCAAAATGGACAGCTCTGAACAACTTTTTTTGCTAGCTGCCGTCACCGCACAGCCATGTTCAACGACGACGACGAATGGCCAGTCCATTTGAGGCCATTTAAAATTCAGCTGGCGTAACAATCGAACGGTAAAGCTCAGTGCCTGCTGGTCGATCATTCTCACTCCTTCTTTTCTCTCTCTCTCTCTCTTTCCTTCTTCGGTCCTATTCACCATATTCCGCTTGCCGTCTGTTACCGTCGGGCAGTAAGTGGTGTGCACTGTGCAGTAAATGGCCACCAATCGGTGCTCAGCAGCCGCTGTGCGCCCCAAACGCTCAACGGCAAACTCTCAATGGCACCGTTTGGTAATTGCTCCCTCGTTAGAGTGCAGGAATAAAAAAACCTCACCGTACAACGACAACAGCAACGGCAAAAAAGAAGGAGGACTAAGCTAGCCACCGCCGCCGCCACAGTGAGCACTACCCACTGAGCAGTTACACGTAGTTGAGCCCCTTGTGTGGTGTGTGTGTGTGTGTGTGTGTGTGTGGTGACTGCCACCACCACCACCACTACTGCTAAATGGCCAAGTTTCACATTTCAGTCAGTCAGTAAGTCAGCGAGCAGCAGTCTGGCAATTTCCATTTGATGCACTGCAACAACTGATCACTCTAAATGGCTAAATTGGATGCCATTACGGCGGAAGCACCGTGGCACTTACCCACCGTACAAAGTAGAACTACAAGCGTGTATCTTGTGTCTACACACTTTTCTACAGTCTATTGCTAGTGGTGAAAGGGAAAAGTAGCAGCTTTTTATTATTTGAAGGAGAGGGTGCTTTGTAATTGGAGACGCAAGTTTTCAGGCGATTTTTCTTTTCTTTTTTCGTTTTTTAGCATGTGCTTTCCAGGTGTACTGCTGCTCCTGCTGATTGCTGCTGTTGCCAATGTTGCTGCAACATTATGCTGATGATTTAAAAACTATGGTAATAGTAGTGGCGTGGGGAACACCGACGCACACACACACCATTTGTGTCAGTAAATCTTTGAATTTCTAATTTTTTCTCCGTCGTTTTTCTTCAATGACTTTTTCATTGGCTATGTAAAAAAACTACTGTTCTTCTGTACTGATTTTTTTTCATGTAATTTTTTTTTTGCGTTTGTTCAATTGCATCATTAGAGGAATACTTTTGCACTTGAGGAGGTATTGTATTTCATCTTTTCTCTTCCACTTTTTCCTTCTTCTAGTTCCTCTATCGTTAGGGGATTTTTGTTTTTTTTCTATATTCTATCTTACCATTTTTCTTCTTCATTTGCCATTGCAGCCGTCGTCGTACGGTGCTGTTCTTCATCAGAAAGCCATTAGCACGATTAAATGTGTCCTGGCGATGGTCGGTGTGTGTGTGTTCTGTGTATTTGGTGACAGACCACAATGGTGATGCACAGCAGTGACTGCAACTCAGCCAACTAGTCAAGTACTGCATATAAAGCGCTCCATTTGCCTTCTCTTTTTTCTCTTTCTTTTTTCTTATCATTTGAATTAGACCTATTGTGATGTTCAACTACTTAGAAAAAAAGAATTCGAGACCACTCACCTAAAAGCAACGAAGCAAATAACTACTACCTAAAAAAATTTTTCTTTAGCTGTTAATATTAGCACAGCAAATCAACCAAAACTTTCTAGTCAGTAAACATTAAAATTTTTTATTTTTTTATAATTTCATCAATTAAACGTCAAATTGCTATAAATAGCAGCGGCATCAGCACAAACTTGACAAAGATCTCTTGCGCTGATCTTTTTGTCCTCTTTTTCTTTCCAAGCACCCACACTAAAAGTACCTCTATAGCGTGGCCATGCACACTTCTGCTCCTCAATCAATCACATCTTTAAGAGCGTTCGTTTTTTCCATTTTCATCGTTTTGCCAATGAACAGTTGCCAATAATTTACATAATAATGAGTTGATCTAAGAACAATTGGAAAAGTCGATTGGCTGAGGGGGTGGTGAAATTAGGGGGAGAAAAAAGGAGGAAAGAAAAGCCAAATAAATAAAGAAAGCACACGACAGGAAAAGCGTCATTGCAGTGGCTCACACTCTAATTTGCATGAGATTCTCATTATTTTAAAGAACTTTGCCTGATACCTTCCCCACCCTCCTTTTTTCCTCTCCTGTCTCTTGGCTGTTAGCCAAAAAAAGAAAGATTAAGGGGAACAGCTCAATTATCGCTGAGACAGCAAAAAGAAGGTGCCAACAGCATTTGTCAATTATTTATCAACCTGTTTGTGTTTTACCTCACATGTCCCTTTCTTGTTACCACATTTTCCCTATCTGCAATTTAAAAGTGGATATCACAGGTGATTCTTTTCTTCTCTTGCGCTTGCTCAAGAAATGCTGAAAAAACTGCACTCTTAATTGACCTTATCTTTTTTCGTTTTTTTCTTGTTTTTCTTTTATTTTTCCTATTAAGACCTCATTACGATTTTGTTCGTTTTCCTTACTAGAAGATGATTTTGTTGCTTCTGCTGCCGCTGTTTCTGCTGTTTTTCAAGCGGGCAGCATTAGCTCACAGCGCGTCATTAAACATTAATGGCACCTCACCAATTTAGCGGTGCATTTTACTGCTTCAAATGCCATTAAGGCGATTAAATGTGTGTGACCGCAAAGAAAAAGGAAAAGGAATGGGGAGTAGAGGAAAGGGTAGTAAGTAAAAAACATGTGAACGAGAGAAGAAAAAGGTTGGTAAAAAATTAGTAAAACAAAGTTTGAAAACATCGATTAAATTAAGGATATTTTTAAAATGATAACTAAATTAGATAGATTAATATGAGCCAATGATGATGATGTAATGCGTGTGCTTAATGGGTGGGCTATAAACATTTAATCAAACTGTACGTTGTTTGTATATAAAAAAATTCCCAACGAAGACAGTTTTTATCATTTAAAAACATTTTTAAATTATAAAAATAAAATCTTTTTTGAAAATTGTGTTGAATTATTTAGTACTTTGAAAATCTAAAATTAGACTCAAGTTTCCCACTGCAATACTTTAAACTCTATGCGCAAAAATAACTTTAAAAACACGGTAATTCATTTAGGCAATGGACTAACAGATAGATATTGCTAATACAATACTGTTGACATTTTTCACTCGTTCACTTAACGCTGCTGCCGCTCAGCCGCACAGGCAAACTTGCACTGACGCATTGTTATATCATCTATTATAAAAATATAAAAACTTAAAAGCGACTATTTTGAAAGCATTTTTTTAGTGCAAAAAAAGTAAAAACAATTGCTTGTGTATAAAGTTGTTATTGTAAGTAGGAAAAAGGAAGATATTTGAAACCTTTATTGTGCTGTTTTGGTACGCTTCTTCCGCAAGTGCAGCTGCCTCCTTTTAGTAGACTCATTGAATAATAGACATCTTTCCCTTTTCTTCTTCTTCTTCATTTTCATCCTTTTCAGCTGTTGATGCTGCAACCTGATAAAGAAAATCCCTATTGATGGGGTGCAAGAAAAGACGACGTCAATTTGCCTTTAAAATCACAAGCCGTTTGCTTTCGTTGCTTTTTTCTTAAAAGAATAAAAAGTAGCAGTAGAGGAGCTGACTTAGAATTCACCATTCAGCTGATCGACTTTCTAATTAGCCGACACTTTTTTGGCAGTGCAAATTGTCGCCTACCAGCCGGCTGGCTGGATGGTAATTGCTTGCCCTACCAGTGCTTGCCCTGCCGAATTAATGTGCCAAGCGTCCACAAAAACTGATTGTTGACTGTGCAAAGGGTACAGTGGATGGCCGTTCAGAGAAGACGGGAGAAGAAGAAAAATCTGGGAGAGAGTATCTGTGTCATGTGATGCGGAAAATGTCATCCAGAAACGGAGAACACACACACAAAAATACTGACACTGATTTCTCCAAAAGCATGCCGGCAGCAGCACTCATTCACCAGGACGACACAATGCCATTCTCAGTGTGTGAGGCAGTGTGGCAATGGCCGTCAATATGTCTGGCACCAGTGTGGCACTAGTGCTGGCGCCCAGTCATTGTTATCTCAGTAGTCAGAAGAGACAAGAGAGCAGACTGAAGGGTGGCAACACTTCCTTTCCCTCTTCTCTGCTTTCTCGTTGACAGCGACATCAACAACGCTGCCGACGCTAATTGCATCCCTACGGTAATTTGCATGCGCTTCTCATTATCTCTCCAAGTGGCTCACTGGCAATTATCGATTTGCTAGTACTAGTTTGTGTGTGTGTGTGCATAGAGAGCCTATTATCTGCTGTTCAGTCTGATCGGTCGTTGTTCTCTTATTTTCTTTCTTTTTATTGTTGTTGTTTCCTTCATCCTTGCTCATCACCATTCTTCTTCAATTTCTTTTCTTCTTTTTGTGGCCATAAAAGTAGCCACAACAAGAGAGCTGTTGTTTGAAGTGTGAACTTTAGGAAAGGGGGAAAGAAGGCTGGGTGATAAGGTGCAGAATGGACGCACACACAAGATGAGAAGCTATTAACAGAGGACTTGCCTGCATTGCATTTTTCCTCGTGTTACCAAATTATCAGGGAGGGTAGTGAGCATTACAACGGCGAAGAGAACAAAAGCAAAAACACCATGGCGTATTAGTGGTCATTAAATTTTTAATAGCCAACAAATTAGAGATACACGCACATTTGTACTGTTAGCGATCATTGGCTTCAGCAAGACAAAATAAAAAATAACATGTCTAGTACAAAAAATACAACAAAAATAAAAAATCATTTTCAACTTATTTGATCGTCCTTTTTACAAAACGGTTTTTTCTACGGGTTCCAAGTACACAATTGACCAATACAATATGTCTAATAAATAAAACACAATGCTAAAGTGAGTGCCGGTTTATTTTGTACCCGCACACTAATAAAACTACAAAGAACATTTAAATACACCGGAAACAATGACACTGATGATATTTTTTCAAAAAGAAAATTCCGACTAAAAAGGGGACATTTGGACAACTTTTTGCGTCTCTACATGAGTAAACTCTTTCTTTGACTCTGGTGCTAAACGGAAACCACATAAACTTAAATCATTTAACTACTAGCAGCTGCAGCCAGGGCAGCTGATTCACCAGCAGAGAGCAGCACACCAGTGGAAATCGCTGTCGTAAAAATATCGATTTTTCAATTACCAACTCGTCAAGATGACTTTCAAGTGCGATTGCTCGCTTTGTCATTGTCCGACTAGAAGGGAAACTGGTCGAGACTTATGAGCGGCTGTATCATGAAGAGAAAAAATCACAGTGACATTGAAAACATAAAAAGAAAAGGAGAACAAAAAAGCAAAAAGATAATAAATTGCGTCTGTGTTATAAATTGTATACACTTTTAGTCTAACTGCTCCTGTTGTGCAGACTTTTTTCTGCAACAAAAAAACTGCATGAAAAATTGAGCGACTACAAAGCAAAAGTGCAGTTTTTATAAATTAAGAAATAAATGAAAAGAAAACAAATTATAAAGTTTAAACTTTGGAACAGCAAAAAAATAAATAATTGCATTTTAATGAATGATGATGGATATTTAAATGTTCTTTTCTCTCTGCGCATTTTTTGCCTACTTTAGAACCGTTTTTCTGCAACGACAAATTCCAACTTACAGCTTACTCCTTTTCTTTCTCTGCTTATTTGTTTTTATCGCTACTGTCCATCTCTAATAATAGCTGCAGCAATTGGCGGATGGCAATCGAAGGCAATTGAGCGCACAGAAAGAGAGAACAAGGGGACGACACTGCCATTTTCCCAGTGCTCTCATTCAGTGGCCATTTCTCTAATTAAACTTTAATCCTTTCTCGTTCACTTTGTCGTTTGTCGTCGACTGAGTAGTCACTGGCACTCTGAGTGCCTGCCTGCATCTGCTTTTTTAGCCTCTCAATCGGCTCGATTGTTCTCGGCCAGCTTTTGCCGTCTGTTTTTGGGCTTTAATGTGTCTATCTGTGTGTGTTGTGTTTGTTCTCCTAGGCACAAAGACTGCAACTCTGAAGCAGCTGAAGCAGTAGGCTCGCATGAATACGCTCTGGGACTAGAGGAGAAAGAGTAGACAAAGAGTGCTCTCTACTCAGCTGGCTGGAGTAGTCCTCGCAATCAAGCGAAAGATGGAGAAAAGGGAAAAGAAAAAGAAGAAGAAGAATAGGCAGAACAGGCTACTGACCAGAGTGGAGCATAAAAGAGGCACTCTAATGAGACAGAGAGGGAAAGAAACTGAACTCTCTCGCTCTCCCTGATCACAATTACTTGATCGAGCAACAGCAACAGCAGCAGCAGTACTACTTTTACTAGCAACAACAGAAAAGGCAGTGAGTTTGTTGGCCGAATTAGATAACTAACCAATCTGGTAATGAGACACTGACTGAGCTGCAGCTACTCTTCTTGCTACTACTAACCAGGCAAAAAAGAATCGTTTTGAGAATCGTGCAGATATGCAGGAGGACAGGAGGGGGCAAATGCAATCCATTAGAAAGAAATTGTGCTCACATTCTCTAAAGGCGTTTGCATTCGGCGAACAATTAGGATTCTAGGATATCACGACAAAAAGAAGTGGAAAGAAATTGTGTGCACATTTGTGTGTTTGTTTGTGGCAACAGGACTTTTTGTTGTCTGTCTACCCAGCCTGAACTTGTGGCAAAGCCTGGACTGGCCGCAAGTCAAACTCCGGCAGGATGCTGGCGTGAAAGGTCACTCTCCGATTCACAAGAACAGTTTGCCTGACTGACGACTCATTAGCTGTTGAACCATTTCATTAAGTCAGCACAAACTGAAGCATATATGTTTTGCAATCAGGCACTTGCAGGACAAGGCAGCACAGTGAACAGTCACCACTATTACCATCATCTCCTGTGTCTTGTTTGTTACTGTCTGCTTCCCTTTGCTGTGCACTGTACTCGGAAGAGAAAAATTAATTTGTATATAAATCCCTGCTGTACTTATATTTTGTTACTCTTTTGCCAGCTAAACAACATCCGCTTTTATTCCCCAAACGATCATCTAGATAGAGTCAGAAACAGAGACAGAGAAAGAGAGAGACTTTGCTGGGCTGTTGGCACACGACGAATTATCCGGCCATTTGCTGTGTAGTTTGCTGAGAATTTTTGTTTTGTTGTTATTTTTTGGACTGAACACACCAAACAAAATTTTTGTTAAGAAAAAGAAAACTGAAAACTCTTGCGAGAGTTTAGAGTTGCACCACTAGTGAAGCAAAACAAGATGTAGTGAGTTCTTGTCGGCAAATGCTCAGTGGATGCGTGGCTGAAATCAATAAACAATTTTTAAAAAAGCATAATAAAACTATGAAGAAGAGAAAGGGGATTAGAAGAAACTACTGAAGAGAAAAATGAGAGGGAATATAATGATGATGATGAAAGGAAGGGAAGAAAGGATAAATAATGTATCAGCGGTTGCCTGGGAATTGTTTATAGGGAGAAAAATAAAAAAAGATAGGGAATCGAAAATTTCAAGGAAAAACTGTGTGTAGGAACGAAAAATGTCGTTATCTACTGCTGCTTTATTTTCCTTCAATTTGGCAAAAAATTTATGATAAATTGAACTTCTAACCTCTAATATTTTTTTGTATAAGAAAAGCAAAGTGAGGAACGAGAAAAAAAGAAAAAACCAAAATTGATAGATAATATTTATAACCTAAATTTTAAAACCTCGCACCCAAACTTTCGCTTGACTAAATTCAAGCGCAACGGCAAAAATGAGAGCGAGAAGACGCCAGCGTTGCAAAGTGCCATAAAGTCGCCCTGCCCTGACTTTCCTTTCTCTCCCCCCCCCCTCTCATGGCAATGAAATGATGATAATAAGAAAAGGAAAAAAGCAAAAAACAAGGGAAAAAACTCAAGCGTCGAATATTTGAACAAAAAGTCAATTGATTGGAAGCAGTCTGAGCGTGTGTATTCGGTGAGCTAAATGGTTGGGAAAGCCTGAAACCTTTGCCAAATGGACGACGAGATGTCTGGCTGACTTCTGACTGTGGTGATGGTGGTGGTGAATGTAGACTTTTGTTGGCCATAAATACTAACTATTGGTCGAAGCAATAAATATCGATTGAGGGCATTGATTTGAGCCAATTAAAGTGAAGAACGAAACTGGTCCAGAACTGGCCTTCCAACGACAAGAAAAAGCATGAATGAGTCGAAATGGCTGAAAATCTCACACTGTGTGAGCCAAGACGACATTGAGATGGAAAATGGGCGTAAGATTGACTGAACTAAACACAAACTTCAGCAGCAATGTTGTTCTGTTGTGTGTTTGTGTGTTGTGTTCATTAGTCGGAATTTTTTTATTGACTAAAACTGCAAATGAATTGAGGGACGCTTGCTGCTCACTGGTTGCAGATATCGATTTGCCCGTCAGGCGTGAAAAAGCAACCATTTCACCATTTTTTCTGTTCTGCCGAATTGTCGAGTTGTACGAAATATGTACTGCGTGTTGAACTGGCGCTATCACTACGGTTTTGCCTGTTTGCAGTTCAAAAGCTAGTAATTGGATTTGACTGCGTCAATGGATTCACTATTTTATTATTTATTTAAACTGATTTTTCATTGCTAATTTTATTTTGTTTAGTTTTTGATTATCCTATCATTAATTCATACAAGTCATTGCAAGTTCAGTACAGCATGCACTTTACACCACTTGTGCAAATACAAAACAGTAATGGGTCGCTTTTCTCCGGAACTTGAAAGCAAACAAAAACAATTGCCCGTTTTTGTTTGTCGATTGCTTTCAAATACGACTGATACACTGATCCAATAGAAAAAGAGGAAAGGTTATAAAATAGTGTAATGCTAGTACTGGGTTGCAGCCATGGGAGAAAACCAAACATTTAAAGTCAAATAAGAAAAGCTCAAAATTGAGTGTCGGTCAGCACTGGCGTCACTGAGTCCTGTGCTGTCTATCACCGCCTGTCAACTGATCAAAAAAGTGTTGGTTTGCGCGGAGTGGTTGTGGCTCTCTCTCTCTCTTCTCTCTCTCTCTCTCTTCTCTCTCTCTCTCTCTTCTCTCTCTCTCTGTCATCATCGTCAAAACAGCACCGGCAGCTATTTGCTTAATTTGAAAGGGAACCTGCCTTTGCTGCTGCTGTTCAACAGAAAACTTTGTCGCCAGTAAGAGAAGCGCCTGCTTGGTCGGTTGCATGGCTGCGGCTGCAGCCCAAACCTAACTGAATAGCCCCGTTCATTGGCTTCGACTGCCAGTGAACTGCAATGGAAGTGTGTGGAGACTGTGGTGGTGGCAGTGAACGGGCCTCATTTGTAGGCATTCGCTGAGGCAGTTTCAGTAGCTGCTAGTTCAGTCGGCGGCAGACGTAGAGGTCTGGCGGCAGGCAGTGAAGCAATGTACTGCAGCTATACACTCTCAGCAACATTCCCAATTGCCGTACAGTTTCTACAGTGGTGGCCGCTCGGTGAGATACGAAAATTTCGGCGCGTCTTTTCATCAGTCGTCATCAGGCGAGTGCCGATAACGGAACTCGCTGTCGCGCTCGCTAAATGTCTTGTTCCATTTTGTTCTCTGCTCTGCTATCTATCAATTTATCAATTGCTCAGCAATATTATTACCTTTTGGCTCTTTTTATTTTTAGTTACTCGTTATTTTGCTGAAAAATCTCACTGTTGTCGAGAGTGTATTTGTGTGAAGTTTAGTGCGTTTCAACAATTGTGAAATTTTTAATTTTATTAATGTTTGTAGGGTTGCTTTTTGCCGGTACCGAAGTTTATTACTGTGAAGTTTTCATCTTCGTTTTTTATTATTTGATTTAACTGTGATTTTTCTACGAAAGGCACAAAGTACAACTGCTTTATTGTGTTTTATTTTTCCTTTTGTTACCGGGAAAGTTCTGGTTGATTCAAGAATCCAAATTGCCTGTTTCATTTAATTCTATTCTTTTTATCAGTTCATAAAATTTTAATTTAAAATTTTAATGAAAATTTAATTACACACTGTAAAAGATATTTCACTAAAGCAGAACAGAAATAATTTATTGCTTCAATTAACCTGTACTACATCTACTACAGTTTGCTGAAACTAAAACAGGGAGACAAACATTGACTTTGCACTAGAAAAGTTTAAATTGAAAATTCAGAGTTGTGTTATTATTTTTTTAAATTGTCTGCAAGAACCAAGAAAAATTCTCAAGGGAAAAAGTAAGTGTTTGTAACAGCAATAGTACCCAAATAATATGCGCCGTTTCGTGTTTTTATTGAAAAATATGAGAAGAAAGTCAGCTTTCAGAAGTTAGAGTGACACCAAACGTTGACTTTTTTCATGCATTTTATTAATATTTTTCATATCTACAAATGACTGTTTTACAAAGTAGACAAATTGCAAACCTGTAGTAAACACCAGTAATTGCTTATAAAAATTGAATATACACTGTGTTGCAGCAAGAAAGTATTCACATTTAAAGTTGATGATGATGATGATGATGAAATCATAAAAGTTTTTAATAAAATGCCCTGAAACGGTTGTTTGAACTCTGAACAACTAAGCAGTTTTTATATTACTTTTTTAAAATTTTGACTACAAATACTGCAAAAACAATTTGTTAGAAATAAATTTAAATTTGGGGTAATAATCTTTTGCATAGGGTGTTTTTCACTTGAAAACAGTATTCAAATAATATTTCAAATAAAATTAATGTTTAGTTATGTACCAAATCTAACATTTTTAATTCTTTTCATTAACTAAAAACAAACAAGCTACAGAAGCGTAAATTTCATTTTCATTAAATTATACTCAAAAAAGGGAAAAGGGTTTGAATGGATGGGGCACCAAAAAAACCAACACCATTACGACAAAAACAAAACCGAAAATATGAAAAATAGCACTGTTGCACTGAGCAAATGAAAGCGACTCTATTAATTAGATTAAGTTGATGAAAAGGAGATGCACGGGCGATAGTGTTAGGCAGCCAGGTATAATGAGCCAAATGCACCCAATTTCATTATGCACCTGCAATAGAAAATTTTTGCGCTTGCTCAAATGTAAATTTTTTTCTTTTTTCTTTCTTCCTTGTTTTCCAATACTGCAAACACACACTTACACACCAGCAGTCTTTGTGCACTAGTTGGCTGCAGTGCACAATGTTTTTGTAGTGCACAAACGTGAATGGGAATGAATGATCTAATGTACACACAGTGAAGTTGCCTGCCACAGTGTCTGAATTTCCACCATTGCCGGCCACCAGCAGAATGTCATTTGGTGGCGGCTGACAGAACTCGGTCAGCAGACAATCGACAAAACGTGCGCTAATGAAAGAGTGGACTGAAAAAAGGGAGAAATTGTTGCAGTGCGGCTGGCAAATTGTCCATTTCTTCTCTAAAAGATCATCTATGGTGGACTTGGTGTGTGTGTTTGTTGCACACTGGAAAATTAGATAACTAAGCAGGGCGAAACATGAACAGGGAGAAAGAGGAAGAGATAGAGAGGACAGTTGAGTTGAGATTCCGAGTGATTTCCTTTGTTTTCTGGCTGGCTTACTCGGCCAATCAATTCGACAGAGAGCAATGACAAACTTGACCAAGCTTTCTTCCTCTCTTCGTTCTCGTGATGCAACTCTCGATCTTCTCAAGTTGGCTTTTTCCTGCTCTACTAATACTTTTCTCACTCACTCACAGTGAACATCTCCTGTATTTATTTTTATCCTATAATGAAGGAGCTTGGCAAGAAGAGCCGCATCTTGGGATCTGCTGTTGCTGTTGCTGCTGCCTTCAATTGTGGCAAACAAATGGAGAAAGAATGGGAGGAAGGGAGAGAGAAAGAAGCCGGAGAGTCGTAATGTTATTTATGGCCGCATTACATGGACATTTTTCTCCTTCTTTGGGTCGTTTGTACAGCCAGCCAGCAAGGAGTAGTTTTTCATTTTCGGTTACACAACCACTCTATGTCTTTGGTTTGAAATACCAGACATTCTAATCGATAAATTATTTTCAGCAATGGTAGTATCACCAGTAACAAGAGCAAAAGGCAGCCAGCATAGCTTTAGATTACAAATTGCTTTTTGAGAGTTGAGTAGGGGCTACTTTTTCCTACTGAGTTGAAATCGAAGAAATGATTGAATGGTCAACAGCAGTCTGAGCAACAGTAAAAAAAAGAAAAAAAAGACTGCAGACAGGAGGAAAAGAGAAATGGAGAAATCATTAAGTGAATTCATTAGCAGACATAGCCAGCACTACTACACTAGGTAAACGGAGAGATATTGTCAAGACGGTAAACAGAGGGATTTTTTTCTTTTTTATTTGCTTTTCTGTCTTTCTTTTTTGTCTGCTTTTCTCGTGTTTTTTGAAAATTAGGCAATTGCTTAAGCCAACAGATTAAATTACCGAATGAAAATAAGTTGGCAACAAAAAAGTGTGTATAATTAAATAACAATTTTCCTTTGAGAAAAAAATAGTTTTGTTTTTGTATTTGCTTTTCAACTACAAAGTTATTTTCTGATGTAAAATTGTAAAACTATAACTAACAAAATAATTTAGTTAGAAAACTGTCTACCTTATACGCTTTTTTAAAATTGTTTTTTTTCCGTATTCAACAAAATTGTTTTTATTCACAAGTTAGTTTGGCCATAATTTACCTTCTTTTATATTAGCTTATTAAACGGTGTCATGAAACTCAAAACGTTTTTTTGTTTTCTAGAGCCAATTTTGTTCAAACAAATTTCCCCCTTCCAGTTTTCCTAGTTTTTCTTTGCCCAATATTTTGCTTTCTATTGACATTGTTTATCCGTTTAGAGATTCATTAAAAAGTCATTAGTGACGGCGGCAGTCTCAGCTACAGTACTGAAGAAAAGAGAGCGAATTAGCAATTAAAAATAATTTGCTAAATTATGGCGTTCCGTACTGCGTGCTCCGTTTCTGCACTGACAAAAATACATTCTTTCTATCTTTTTTTATTTATTTATTTTTTATTGTCACTAAAAACTAATGCCATTCAGTTAACGTAATTGAACTAATGACTTTAGATTATTTTATTTATTATTAATAACACTAAAAAGGGGTACTTACTATTGCTTTGGTTTATGTAAATAAATCAAACCACTTGCAACAACAACAAAAAGTAAAAATATTGAAAGTGGCGGGAATTTACTGCCGTGACTCAATCACACACACACCGGAGTCAACGTAAGTCATTGCTTCAGTGTGTATGTTAGCGCCAGTTTATTTTTTGTTACCCAAAAGAAGTGAACAGTGAAACCATTTCAAATGCTCAATCACGCGTTTCAGTCGACTTTTTCTGTATGTGTGCGCTTGGTGGTATTATTTGATGTTTGCTTCTGGCACCTCGAGCACTAGGACTAGCACTAGCACCACGAACGGCAGCCTTTCTGGTCGCAGGAAAAAACGTAGTTTTGAGGTCAGTGATGCTTATTTGCTTTGGACGCTAAGGCACGCAAGCCGATGCAGACAAAGGCAAACACAAAATACACATCGAGCACAAAAAAGGAGGAGAACGGCTTTGCGTTTGTCAAAAGACTGTTCAGTTCAGCATCAACATCAACATCAACATCAGCCCTAGCAATACGTCAATTGAATGGAAAAACTGCGGCTCTTTTCAGCGTCGCCTTTCACTGCAACTGTGTGTGTGTCTGTCTAATTAAATATTTCACGCACTAATGACTTTGACCATGAGATGACTAATCAGTGGCAAACTCTGCAGGAAAATAGAAAGGCAGAAAGGAAAGACAAATTTTTTTGTTGCTGCCTAACCACGACCCGGCTTTGTGTTATGTCAATAAAAGAGGAGAAGAAAAAGGAGAAAGTTGCCACTGCCGACTGGCCAAACTGATGGATGGGTTTTGCATGACAGTGGAAAGCCCAAAGAGGACAGAGAAATTCTTTTCTTTTGTCCCGAGTTTTCATCTTTTTCACATTTTATCTTTTTTATCATTGCCGTCATGTTTGTTTTTAGCTTCTACGGCATTTTAAGCATTTACTAATAAAAGTTCACCAGTCACCCACCGATGGGCAGTCGAGTAAATTAAAAATTAATACTATTTACTCAATGGTAGTAGTAACTAAAACCTTGAAAAAGTTTTTATTTATTAAATTCACTTTCAACAAAGGAAAAACTTGGAATGCACTAGCCATAATAATTTGTATTTACCCTTTAAATATTAATAGTAACTGTAACTTCTGCAAACTTTGCGCAAACACTTTCTAACAATAAGTACGTTTTTCCTTTCAGGTTCTATTAATACTTTGTCAAAAAGCAACAAAAAATGTGATTCCTTGACCGGATTTGCCAAAATCCTTCACCGCCAAAGTTATCCACTACTTCACCCTCAAAACATAATGTGACCACCAATCAGCACACTTTTCCAGAATTTTTCATCTCAAACTTAGCCCAGCACCGCATCATCGTTCTATTTCTACCATCAAGAAAGTGCCCTCCCGTTTTTCCCGTTCGCAGTCTCGTCATGGGCGTCCTTCCGGGCGCCGGCTCCACGGGCTTGCACCAGCTTCAACGTGCCGGCAGCAGCACATCGCCATTTGGCAAGGGCCACAACGGCACCTTGGGCGCCTTTGAGAACGCCGGCTCTCCGGAGCACTTTTTCTTCGTGGACAACCTCGCTTTTGCCATACCACTGGGCGTATGTCTGTCCACCCTTTCACTCCTTACCTTCCTCGGCAATGCCATGGTCGTGCATGCCATCAGGACGGAGCGCAAGCTGCACACGGTGAGTCTATACAATGTGGACGGTCTTTTTAGTCAATTTTGTAGTGGAAAAACAAAAGAAAGGAGACGACAAAGAGGAGAAGGAAAAACAGTACAATAAATTCGATTTTTTGCAAGACTTGCGACAGAAACCTTCAGTTGAACGGTAGCAGCACTACCGGCACTGCCACCCTAAATCCCAATGTCAACAGACAAATATTTGTGTACGCAGTATTAGTTGCCGTACATCACAACAACAGCAGAAGTAGCTTTGCGGCCAGTACAGTACAGCAGTTGCCTCAGTTGATGTGCATGATAATAAGTACAAGTAAACGACACTGTGAGGCAGAAGCCGCTTGGTCGCCCAACAAAGCACACACTGAATGTCCAGAGAATGTACAGTGTTTAGTGTTTTTGTGGTACTTCACTGACAACAGCATCAGCATCAGCATCAGCTTACCAGCTCCCACACATAAAAGGGGCCCACATTCTTTGAAGCGACTGACGGAGATAGACTGTCGCAGCAGCAGCAGCAGTACACACTGTGATGAAATGGAAATGCGCTTCAGCACAGCACAGCACAGCAGATGGACATCAGAGTTGAGCTGGGGGCTCGGTGGTGCACTTTGCGGACAGACTCTGTCAGTGGAGTTAGTTCAAGCGACAACAACACCACCAGCAGCAGCAACAGCAGCAGCAACCAGGAGAAAAAAGAAAAGACAGTCAGTCAGTGGATTTGAGCGCAACCGGCTGCTGCTGTGATAATCGAATTAGACACAAGCCGATGACTGCTGCTGCTGCTGTTGCCGCTGCTGATGCCCACTCACCAGTAATAGGGCAATAGAATAAAAGGAGGGAAGAAGGGACAGCAGTGGGCCACATGACAAGAAGAAGAAAAAGAAGAAGAAGAAAGACAGGCAGAAATAGTGGCAACCCCCGACAATGAGGAGAAGAATGAGAAATTAGCTTAATGAAAGTAAATTAACGTCAAAAACTTTGAGCCCTCCAGATGGGGAGAGAAACGGAAAAAGCGGACGGCAACATTCAGTAACAAGCGGAGAGGAAGTAAATGGGAGAGAGCGTGAGAGTGAGAGAGTTTGCCGGAATACAAATGAATTGACTTGGACCAGCAAACAAATGCCGGACAATTGGGTTAGCCAGCAAGAGAGAGAAGGAAAGTCGTGAGTGGGAAAGGAAGAGGCTAAGTAAATAGAGTTATTACTTGATTTACTATTATTATTTTATTTTGACTAATAAATAAAAAGTGCCATTTTGCCGTTGATGCTGCTAATTTGGGAGCGCAAAGAAATTGAGGCAAATAAAAAATCGGAAGAATAAAGTAAAAGCCTGAGGACTACCATTTTTACTTTCTAAGCAAATCCTCAAACAGTGTTTCAGACATTTTTCTTAGTAAATCATTAAAATGTTTTTTATACTTCAACTAATCTTACCCACTTTCTCTACCACCAACAGGTAAGCAACATGTTCATCCTCTCGCTGGCAGTGGCCGACCTGACAGTTGGTCTGGTGGTGATGCCCGTCTCTGCGATGTACGTCCTCCTCGGCGACTGGTCGCTCGGCCTGGCGGTGTGTCAGCTGTGGCTGGTGGCCGACTACACCGCCTCCACTGCCTCCATACTGAATCTGCTCATTCTCAGCCTCGATCGGTACTGGTCGATTCGCTCTCCGCTGGCCTACCTGGCGCAGCGCACCAAGAAGCGCGCCCTCGCCATGATCGCCCTCGTCTGGGCACTGTCCGCCCTCTGGGCCATTCCCATCATTGGTAAGTCAACAAAACAGAATTTTTTGTCAGTCACTACTACTTCACAACAACTACAGAGACAGGGTAGTTGATCCTCAGCAGCACTACTACCGGTCAACCCTTTTTCCCTGTTACCAAGAAACGCTATTTTTAGCCGTTTTCTATTTTTGTGTGTTTCTGTTCTGTTGTTCTGTCTTTCACTCAAATTACCCATACGTAATGAGGCGTAATAAATTACTGTGCTGCTACACCACCAGCACCAGCAGCAGCAGCAAGACAACCACCAGCAGTATTACTGACAACAACGTGTGTTGCGTTTGTGCGCAACAGTCGACGACAGTCAGTTTAATGTTGGGTTTTCACTCATTACTTGTCCCAGCCTGTCAGCAGTCGTTATTGCCGACGACAAAAAAGAACAAATCGACAGTGCTCGGACATGAGCTCAGCGATACTGTGTGTTACCGCTGCGCGTGACAGATCGCCGTGACCGATCGCAAAAAAAAGTAGAAACGAGACGTTGAAACCAGCACACTGTTTCAGGAGACTGGCAAACGAGAGTATAATTATTAATAACAGTAATAAATTTTTCTCCCCTATACTTAATTAACCAAAGTGTGTTTTAGTACACTGTTTTTTGTTTTGTTTTATAGCCAGTTTTAGCAGCTCAGCAGTAGCCAACTTTTTGCCGCAACGAAACACCAAAACCAAAAAGTCACTTTAGTCAATTTGTTGTCCTTAAAATTGCTTTTCAGAATGCCTACTATCTCACCATTACCAACCACCCCAACACGCAAATGTCCCACCGAAAGAGAGAGAGAGAGAGAGATAGGAGAGAGAGGCGCAAGTGCATCAAATAAATCTTTCCATTTGCCTGCAAGTATATTCATAAATATTTACCCATCGTTATCTCAATGTTCTCATTATCTAGACGCTGCAGCAGTGTCCCACACTTACACTCACACCACGGACAATTACCACCTCAGAAAGAAAGAGAGGAGGCCATTCCCTGTCGGTGTTTATTTGGATCTTCATTGCTGTCTTCACTGTTGTTGTTCAGTGTGTGTGTGTCCAGTAGTCCACTTTCACCACCACTACCACCAAAACCATCATCATCACCACCCTCCTTCTTCCCTTTTCGTCTAGTTGACACCCAACACCGACAGCACCACACTTTCTGCCAATTTTTTTCTCCTCTTTCTCCGTCTTCTAATCGACCCTGCTAATGTCAATAATATCCGTTCGCATTGTGTGTGTATGTGCGAGCTGCAGACAATAACGCGCACGAGGGAGAGAAAGAGAGAGAATGCATTATTCAAATGTACAGGCGACGGACGATGACAAGCGATCAGGCCAAACCAGTCAGTCAGTGGAAGTCTGTTCCTTTCACTATTCACTGGCTGCTTCTCTGTCCGTCCGTCCGTTCGGTCTACTGTCCGATCATCGGACGTATTCAGGCGGCGGGCTAATGAATTATTGATTGAGTGTTTCCGAGAAAATCAATTTGCTTAAGTTTCTGCGGAGACAACGCTTGCCTGCTTGTACCAGCGTTCGTTCGGTCGTTCGCTCGAAGTTGGCTTAAGGCTTCTTCTCTAGTCACTTCTTCTTTTTTGCAGACATTTTTTCGGACAAATAATAACAACGGTAAAGGGGAAAAGCAAAATGAAGAAGATATTATCAGCAGAAAAAAAGGAGAGAAAGATAGACATCAGATGAAAGGGGAAGAAAGAGAAACAAGGTTTCAGGCGATGAACCGATTTCGATTAACAGCCACAAACACACCAGTTTGTACTGGTAATCGATTTTGCTTGTGCCCAACACGCCTCTGCGCAACTCTTTCTTCCTTTTCCAAGAGAAGAATATTACTCTGGTTAGATTTATTATTATCGTGGTCGCTATTATTGGGTGCTATTAGCACAAAAAAGAAAGAAAGAGAGAACACTATTTAAAGACAAAAAAAGTCATTTTTTGTATTGTACTGGTAGTTTCGCGTGAAATTAGCTTCATTTTGAGCCGATGATTACTGCATCAGTACAATAAAAGGCAATCAAATTAATCATTTGGCTTTGAATAAATAATTGCGTTTTGCAGAGGGTAATTGTAATAGCATTTTTATGGCGGGTTTCAACGCAATTGAAAGGCATTTAATTAAGATATCAGCTGCTGCAGTAGCAAAATGAACTTTTCAAAGAAAAAAATTTTGACTTTTCTTTTCTTTTGTATGAGTTGGCGTTTTTTTCTGTTTAAAAATAAAATCGCCAGTCATATATTTTACACACCGAGTAGAATAGGAGAAAAAAGCAGAAAAATGTCTTCTGCCGATAACACAATGGCGTCAGCGGCAACGGCAGCGGCCAAATCATTCAATTTTCTTTTTCCTTTTCTTTTATTTGGTCCTCCCCTTCGTTTTCACACTTTTACTTTTTTGTCAAAATAATAGGAGAGGAAAAGCGAAAGTGGCTGCAGCTAATCTAAAGTAAAGCAGCAGCCGTTTCTTTCCCTTTTTAAGACTACAGCCGCATTGTGCGTGTGTACTTTCAAATTTCAATTTTAAATTTTTGCTTTATTCTCACCCTCACACAAATGGCTAAAGCAGCAAGAAAAAGAAAAAATCAAAGATCACCGATAAAGTTATTGAAGGAGCGGAAAAGAAAAAAGAAAAAATAACCAGTGCCATTGTACTGGTGAGAGTTTGCAGATGAAAGGACAATGGCAGGATGAAAAGGAATGTAAAGAAGGAAAATAAGAAAGAGAGTAAAGAAACAAAAATGAAAAGTGGCGAGAAGATTATTTGCAATTCTAATGCTACAACAGACTAGTTTAAAGTTTGCCTACAGAAGAATAGACTGTGCACTGGGATCGATGCATGTCCGGTTTGTTAGTAAAGGAATATTCACCCGGTGGAAATGAAAAGAAGTGGAGGGAGGTGAAATGCGGCGTGGGAGAGGAACCAAAAGATGTTGTTTCTGAGAAGAAACTGTTGCAAAGAAAGTAGCACTGAATATAAGCTAAATACAGAGCTGAAACAGATTGAACAAGGGGAAAAGCAGACAACAAGAAACTGAGTTTTTTCAACTAAAATAAAAGATTGCCAGTGTGCGAGTGGTAGAAAAAAAGATAATAGATGATTGAAGAAGAGGGAGAACGGGCGAGGGTGTTTGGGAATGGTGATGTATTGACAATGCCGAAAAATGAAAATGTGTGACACACTTCCATTCACTTTCGTTGTTTCCATGTTAAACACACACACACGCTACACTTTTGCAATTTAGAAAAGGAGCAAGATGTTTTGTTTGGTAAGTTGAAGATTGAGAGAAAATTGCTGTTGTTGCTGTTGTTGTTGTAAAAAACAGGACACTTGAAGGAGAGACAACATTGCCGTTTTAAGTGCATCTCACATTTTTTCAACTAAATCTCAACTTCTCCGTTCACCTCCTTTTCCAGGGAATTAATAGTAGCAGATA
>JAMZRA010000004.1:4325060-4345060 GCA_024499935.1 Tyrophagus putrescentiae
ACTCGCTGTGCATTGCAAATCATAGGCAAAAACTGCTGCTTAAAAGTACCGAAATTGATTGAAAAATCATACACGTTTCAATAAATTAAACAAGTTTTACAGTAAAACGTCGTGCTAATACTCTCTATTAATTTTTTTCAAGTGGTTAAAGTTTTGTAACCTAAAACAAATAGCTTAAAAACTGCAAGCCGAAATATCATGAAACCACTAAAAGGGCGCAGTGTAGTTAAAGTGCACTGTGTGGCTTGTCGCTCAGTGAGTCGTAGGCACGGAAAGCTTGTAAAGCATGGCACTTAGTAGAACAGTAGAGGTAGAAAGCAGTCCGACCACTTGCAAGTGGATAGAGGAGCACCGAAGAGAGGGAACGGTGGCGCCAGAGCAACCACAAACTGAAAGCACTGGCACAGACAGCTATCGTCTGCACACTACACTGGGATGGCAAAGTAGCACACAAACTAGTAATGCATTGGACACAGCAGAGAAAAGGTGCTGTGACTGTTTGAAGGTTAAATAAAAGTTAGCCAAAATCACTTATTTTGAATAACTAAAAACGTTGTGCTAGCTCAAAAAGTTCTTTCAAGCAAATCTAGTTGTAGTTAAAAACTTAAAAATTTAAAGCCAAAAAATCATGAAACCATTAAAAGGGCACAGTGTAGTTAAAGTGCACTGTGCGGCTTGTCGCCAGTGAGTAGCAGGCACGGAAAGCTAGAACGCAGTGCTCTTAGTGGAAGTGTAGAGGAAGAAAGGAGTCCGACCACTTGCAATGGATAGACGAGCACTAGGGAGAGGAACAGTGGCCGCTACAACAACCACAAGTTGGAAGCACTATTTCGTGTGCTTCCAGCTCTGTGCAGAAGCCTGGCACTGAAGACTGTCGTCGCACTACTACACGGCAAAGTACTCACACACTCGCAATGCTTCAAGGTTAAGTTAAAATAAGCCGAAAATTCACTGGTTGTTATAACCCAAAAAAAATTTCAAGCAATTTTAGGTGAAGCTCAAACTTAAAAATGTAAGCCAAAAAATCATAAAACCACTACAAGGGTATATTGTCAATAAAGCGCCAGCGTCGCTTGTCGCTCAGTGAGTCGTAGGCAGGGAAAGCTAGAACGCATAGCGTTAAGGGAGAGTGTAAAAATAGTAAGCAGTCAAACGGCTTGAAAAGTACGGACGGCTTTCACGGAATGCAAACGCGCTGCCAGTACATCCACTGCACAGTGGTAGAAAACACGAAAGGTGGCTTGCAGCTGTGTGAGAAGAAAAGTCTCAAGCCACTGTCTGTGCCACTACTACAGTGCACAGTGGTAGTGGAACACGAAAATGCTTGTGCAGTCGTGGCGCGCCGAAGCGGCACAAAAAACAGTGATAGTGAGAGGACCGCCTACGGTGGCCGATCTCGCATTGAGCACTTTGAGATCTCTCACAGACAGAAATGCCGCGCGCAGCACATGAACAGAGGCGAGTGGTACAGAGTGAATAAGCTCCTCCCTTCGTTCGCACGGAGGGGCCGGCCGACTCGGCTGATTTTGAGAGAAAAAAATGGCAAAGTACTCCACACTGCTGGAAAAATATCTCGCCACTTTTGTATACTATATGGGGACTACTCTCGAGGAGACGAGAGAGCAGTCTGCCTGTGGTATCAGCCGACGACTGACGCACAAGAGAGCATTTGAGCCGAAGTGCCTTCTGCGTGCCCAGTGAGCCAAAAGTGATCCGAGCGGTCGCAGGCAATAAGTCGGGTATGTGGCTGCCTATTCTCACGAGTCGGTAGTCACGTATTAGTATACCTGCGTCGAATCTTGCATTCGTGTGTGTTGCCGTTCCAGGAGCAGTTCGCTGTTGTTGGAATGGTGCGCACTGGACGTAACGACCACTGAACTTTCAGTGGTTGTGCCTGTTGGTGGCTATTAGCCAACAGGCTTCGGCTGCTCCTTGCGAGCTGTCGTCTTGTCTTCAGCCAACTTGAAGCTGCGAAAGCACTTTAACCGTTGAATTATTGCAGAGCCGGTCGGGAGTTGATCCTCTTGGCCCTTGCTAGTAGCGAATTTTGTGGCTCGTTTACGTACGTTAAGCGACAACCACGAAATGGCAAGTGTGTTCGTGTAATAAGCTGAAGCAAGAAATATCGGCGAGTGAATGCTTTGGTTTTCCAAGTGTTCGCGGCACGTTGTGCCGTTGGTGGGGACAGGCGGTCAGGTTACACTGACTGCCTCCTAGCCAATCGCTCCTCTGGTAGCTGCTAGGCAGTAAGATGCCTAGCAAATGCCAAGTGACTCAACAACCCTCGGTTGGTGAAGCTCACTGCTACCTGGTTGATCCTGCCAGTAGTCATATGCTTGTCTCAAAGATTAAGCCATGCATGTCTAAGTACAAACCATCTTAAGGTGAAACCGCGAATGGCTCATTAAATCAGTTATAATTTACTGGATGTAAAATACTTACATGGATAACTGTGGTAATTCTAGAGCTAATACATGCAAAAAAGTCTTGCCGCAAGGCGGACGCATTTATTAGACCAAGACCAAGGGTGCCTCGTGTACCTACTGGTGGTGACTCTGAATAACTTTCTAGCTGATCGCATAGCCTTGCGCTGGCGACATATCCTTCGAGTAACTGCCTTATCAACTTTCGATGGTAGGTTATTCGCCTACCATGGTTGTAACGGGTAACGGGGAATCAGGGTTCGGTTCCGGAGAGGGAGCCTGAGAGACGGCTACCACATCCAAGGAAGGCAGCAGGCGCGCAAATTACCCAATCCCAGTTCGGGGAGGTAGTGACGAAAAATAACAATACGATTGCACTTATGTGTGTTCGTAATTGTAATGAGTACAGTTTAAATCCTTTAACGAGGATCAATTGGAGGACAAGTCTGGTGCCAGCACCCGCGGTAATTCCAGCTCCAATAGCGTATATTAAAGTTGTTGTGGTTAAAAAGCTCGTAGTTGGATCTCAGTCCACTGCCCGGTGGTCTATCACAATGCGTGTTTACTGCCGTGGCTGGACACACTACCGTTTATCGTCTGGCGGTGCTCTTTACCGGGTGTCGTCAGTGATCGGTACGTTTACTTTGAAAAAATTAGAGTGCTCAAAGCGGTCTTTACACGATCGAATACTGTTGCATGGAATAATGAAATAGGACTTTGGTTCTATTTTGTTGGTCTTCGGAACCAAGGTAATGATTAAGAGGACAGACGGGGGCATTAGTATTGCGACGCTAGAGGTGAAATTCTTGGACCGTCGCAAGACTAACTAAAGCGAAAGCAAAGTTAGAGGTTCGAAGGCGATCAGATACCGCCCTAGTTCTAACCATAAACGATGCCAACCAGCAATCAGCCTGTGTTCTCTTGATGACACGGCTGGCGGCTTCCGGGAAACCAAAGTCTTTCGGTTCCAGGGGAAGTATGGTTGCAAAGCTGAAACTTAAAGGAATTGACGGAAGGGCACCACCAGGAGTGGAGCCTGCGGCTTAATTTGACTCAACACGGGGAAACTCACCCGGCCCGGACACTGTGAGGATTGACAGGTTGAAGCCCTTTCTTGATTCAGTGGGTGGTGGTGCATGGCCGTTCTTAGTTGGTGGAGTGATTTGTCTGGTTAATTCCGATAACGAACGAGACTCTAGCCTACTAATTAGACTGAGGCATCCTCGTGCTGCCTCAGCGCTTCCTAGAGGGACAGACGGCGTTTCAGCCGTATGAGAAAGAGCAATAACAGGTCTGTGATGCCCTTAGATGTCCGGGGCCGCACGCGCGCTACACTGAAGAGATCAGCGTGTATGTGCATCCTACTCCGAGAGGAGCGGGAAACCGAGTGAACCCTTTTCGTGCTTGGGATTGGAGCTTGTAATTATTCTCCATGAACGAGGAATTCCCAGTAAGTGCAAGTCATCAGCTTGCATTGATTACGTCCCTGCCCTTTGTACACACCGCCCGTCGCTACTATCGATTGGATGATTTGGTGAGACCTTCGGACTGGTCGGTGAAGCGGCTCTCGTGGTCGCATCGCTGTGCTGGGAAGATGTTCAAACCTGACCATCTAGAGAAAGGATCGACAGAAGAAGCGAAGGAGTTCAGCTCTTTCACTGCCACTGTCACTGTATCCAAACCTTTTTGCTTGAACGCAAATTGCCCGTTACCAGAAGTAACCAAAATGGGCTTATCATGTTAGGCGAGTTGTGTCCGTGTGTGTGGTACACCCGTTGAACGCTTGAGACTAAGCAGAGTTTGCAAGAGGCTGGCGCCAGCAGCAGCACCATTCATGGGCAATCATTGGAATGTGTGCGGTTGTGCGCAATTTAAGGCCACTTGCATGAGTTGCTTAGAATTCTTCCACGAAGCAAGTACCGCCATTTGACACAGTACCTCGTCTATCTGAAAGCTCTCCTTGTCCATCTGATTGGTGCCTAGTCTGCGCTTCCTGCCTCTTAACGGAGGCTTGGATGCAGGGTGTCAGTTGTGTGAGTGGCTAAACCCCTCTCCACGGCTGCTGCTAGGCTTAAATATCAGTGCCAGTGCGCTGAGCGCCGAAGCCTCAGATGCAAGGTCGAGTAGTGTGCACTGTTGGGTAACCAGCTCTGCACGCTGCTGTGAAATATCCAGCGGCTCACGCCGCTTGGGTACTTCATTCTCTAACCCCAACTTACAAGCCAAAATCACGATGATTTACCCTTTAAGTGTTACCTAGTGTAAGCTTAAACAATGACAGAATTACAACTGTTAGTGGTGGATCACTCGGCACGCTGATCGAGGAAGAACGCAGCTAGCTGCGTTAATCGGTATAAAATGCAGGACATGCCGAATACTCGACTTTCGAACGCATATTGCAGCCGAGGTTATACCTCGGCTTCGTTTGTCTGAGCGTCGTTAATATGCCAAACACCATGCAAAGGCCTGTTCCCCATGTCGTGTCGATCATTCAGTCATCGACTCGTCAGGCCACTTGTAACACTTACTTTCAACTTTGTTATTGAACTGCCCATACGAGCGTAAGGAGAGAGCTTACCAGTTTGCTGGTACTCGATTCACTTTGCGTGTAGATTTGCCGCACTTGTTGTGGTAGTCTAATGTAGGGGGCTTCTGACACTGCCTGTCAGTCAAGCACCTGAGCACTGTGTCGCATCGATGCCAAGCGCTTAAAGCTGTGCGCGTCTCCATTACAATCAGACTCGGATGAAGCACTCGTAACGATGAACTGTGTTTACACTAAAACTTTGCATACTGCACATTGATTTGTGCAGTTGTTGTTAACTTTCGACCTCAGATCAAGCGAGATTACCCGCTGAATTTAAGCATATAAATAAGCGGAGGAAAAGAAACCAAACGGGATTCCCTTAGTAACGGCGAGCGAACAGGGAGCAGCCCAGCGCCAAGGCTTGACACTCGACGTGTTCAAGCGATGCGGCGTTAGTGTACTGGTGCATCGTACGCTGCCAAGTTCTTCAAGTTCCTTTGACAGGGACTCCCAGAGTGGGTGCTAGGCCCATAGAGGTTACATGGCTGGCGTACGCAAACTAGTGCATCTTAGAGTCAGGTTACTTGAGAGTGTAACCCAAAGCGGGTGGTAAACTCCATCTAAGGCTAAATACTGCAGCGTGACCGATAGCAAACAAGTACCGTGAGGGAAAGTTGCAAAGAACTTTGAAGAGAGAGTTCAACAGGACGTGAAACCACTGACAGGCAAACGGGTGGAACCACGAAGTACTGCCTGGTCGGCAATTCAGCTGTCAGCGAGCGTTTGTGCTGCCCGTAGCCTCGGGTCACCTTCGGGTGGCCATGCGGGTGGCATGTGCAACGACCGCTGGCAGTGCATTTTGACGGCCAGTGCTAAAGCCACGTCCGATTAGGTGGCTGGAATGGCCGTAGTGGGTGATGCCAGGAAGGTAGCTGTCCGGGGCCTCGTGCACCGGTGCAGTGTTATAGCCTGGCGTCCGTGCCATTACCTAGCGTGCTGATCGGTGAAAGAACTCCATTCTTGGAGTGTTGCCAGTAAAGGGCGTCGCGCCTTCTGTTGCTATGGCTGCTGTGCGATTTTGCGCTTTTGTGTCTTCGGGCGCAACAAGACGGAGTCGTATTGGCGGTCATTGGCGGCAATTACGCGGGCGGCTTGTGCAAACGGTGGTGCGAGTAGGTCGGTCTCCACCCGACCCGTCTTGAAACACGGACCAAGGAGCCTAACACGTACGCAAGTCGCACGGTCTTGTTCAGGCCTGTGAGGCGCAATGAAGATAAACTGCTATGAAGCTGCCTCTTGACGGGGGCAGCCACAGTAGCGGCCTGCCTACTTTCTCTATTCGGGGATATGGTGGAGCTGGAGCGTATGCGTTGGTACCCGAAAGATGGTGAACTATGCCTGGGCAAGACGAAGCCAGAGGAAACTCTGGTGGAGGTCTGTAGCGATTCTGACGTGCAAATCGATCGTCAGACCTGGGTATAGGGGCGAAAGACTAATCGAACCATCTAGTTGCTGGTTCCCTCTGAAGTTTCCCTCAGGATAGCAGGCGCTCGATTGAACACAGTTTCATCCGGTAAAGCTAATGATTAGAGGTCTTGGGGCCTAATCGGCCTCAACCTATTCTCAAACTTTAAATGGGTGAGATGCATGACTTGCTTGATTCATGAAGCCATGCAATTGAATGTATGAGTGCCTAGTGGGCCATTTTTGGTAAGCAGAACTGGCGCTGTGGGATGAACCAAACGTCGAGTTAAGGCATCAAATGCGTACGCTCATCAGACCCCAGAAAAGGTGTTGGTTGCTATAGACAGCAGGACGGTGGCCATGGAAGTTGGAATCCGCTAAGGAGTGTGTAACAACTCACCTGCCGAAGCAACTAGCCCTGAAAATGGACGATGCTGTAGCGTGGAGCCGATACTCGACCGTAGTCGGGATACCCGCTGGAAAATGCGATCCGACTACGAGTAAGAGGGCCGTGGCGGTAGCGTTGAAGGTGTCGGACGTGAGTCCGCCTGGAGCTGCCGCCAGTGCAGATCTTGGTGGTAGTAGCAAATACTCAAGTGAGAATCTTGAGGACTAACGAGGAGAAGGGTTTCATGTGAACAGCAGTTGGACATGAGTCAGTCGGTCCTAAGGGAGCGGAGAAATCCGTTACAACGGCCACAATTGTTTACTACTTCATTGCAGTGATACTGTGGACGATTTCCCGAAAGGGCATCGGGTTAATATTCCCGAACTCAGACGCAGAGGGTGTCTCCTTCGGGGGGCGAATGCGGCAACGCAGTCAAAATCGAAAACGTCGGCGGCAGTCCCAGGAAGAGTTGTCTTTTCTCTATAAGGGGTCGACTCCATGAAAACAGCTTGCCTGGAGATATGGATGTTGACACCGAAGAGCCCGCGGTTCTTGCGGGGTCTGGTGCGCTGCTGTCGGCCCTTGAAAATTCGATGGCGAATACTTTACCTCTGCCCTGAGCCGTACCAATATCCGCAGCAGGTCTCCAAGGTGAATAGCCTCTAGTTTCTAGAATAATGTAGGTAAGGGAAGTCGGCAAAACTGATCCGTAACTTCGGGATAAGGATTGGCTCTGAAGGATGGGCCAGTCGGGCTGTAGTACGAAACCGGTGTTGCGCCTGACTGGAACTGGCCACCGGGTCTCACGACCTGGAGGCTGGATCTGCGTTGGCGCCTGCCGGTGGACGACTGCGGCTATGCTCCTGTTCCCTGTGAGCGGGATGTCATTTCGGCTGGCATGCAACATCTGACTCAGAACTGGCACGGACTCCGGGAATCCGACTGTCTAATTAAAACAAAGCATTGCGATGGCCGGTGATCGGTGTTGACGCAATGTGATTTCTGCCCAGTGGTATGAATGTTAAGGTGAAGAAATTCACTCAAGCGCTACTAAACGGCGGGAGTAACTATGACTCTCTTAAGGTAGCCAAATGCCTCGTCATCTAATTAGTGACGCGCATGAATGGATTAACGAGATTCCCACTGTCCCTACCTACTATCTAGCGAAACCACAGCCAAGGGAACGGGCTTGGCAAAATCAGCGGGGAAAGAAGACCCTGTTGAGCTTGACTCTAGTCTGACTCTGTGAAGAGACATGAGAGGTGTAGCATAGGTGGGAGACTTCGGTCGCCAATGAAATACCACTACTCTCATCGTTTCTTTACTTACTCGATTAAGCGGAGACTGCCATTTACGTGGCACGCTTCTTGCATCAAACGTCCGCGGGTCGGTCGGCTTCGGCCTTCCGGCATTCGCTGCGTGATCCCCATCGAGGACAGTGCCAGGCGGGGAGTTTGACTGGGGCGGTACATCTGTCAAAAGGTAACGCAGGTGTCCTAAGGCCAACTCACCGAGGACAGAAACCTCGGGTAGAGTAAAAGGACAAAAGTTGGCTTGATCCTGATTTTCAGTACGAATACGGACGGCGAAAGCCGGGCCTATCGATCCTTTAACTCGTTTAAGAGTTTTAAGTTACAACACGTCGTTACGATAGAAATGCAGCTCAGTACGAGAGGAACCGCTGCCTCGGACATTTGGTACATGTGCTTGTTCGACCGAACAGTGGCACGAAGCTACCATCCGTCGGATTATAGCTGAACGCCTCTAAGCTAGAATCCGTTCTAGTCACTGTAACGATACTGTTTGTGCTTCATCCGTCTGGAGGTCGATCTAGTGGTTGTCTGTACTGCCGTCTGGCTGGCTTTCGGGCCAGTTTCAGGCGGTTGCACTTGCGGCCACTCGACGCAGCCCCTTTGTGGAGATATGGCATCCGTAGGTGACCAGGTAATGTCTGCCTATTGCCAGCTAACTACACAGTACACTGCCAGACGGGGAAGTGCCGAATCTTCTGTAGACGACTTTGATACCTGCCGAGGTGATGTATTTATTAGAGCAGTCCCCATACTGCGATATATTGAGTCTCAGCCTTCGACAGGACGGTTCGTCAGTATGCTTCGATACGCATATTTGACATTTTTTTCAAACTTTTTTACATGTCTCCTATTGGCGTTATCATTTCCTGACTTGGGCTGTGAGAAGTAAGTTTGACTCCGTGTGGATGGTGAAGAAAGCGCACCAGTAGTACTCCGTTTTGTTGACATTGCCTGTCTAGCAAATCAAAGGGCTGGTAGTTCTGTGACCAGTTTTCTGTTCCCAAAAGGGACATAATGTTTTCTTTCTCAAAGGGTAAGGTAGTTCTTGAGTTTAGCCTGAGTTTAGAGTTTGTCAAATTGCAAGTTTATTCAGTTTATAGTTGTTTATTAGCGTTTTCATTTTTTTGTGTAAGTTTGCTCTGTTGACGTTATCATTTGTGTAACTGCTGATTGTTATTGCAAGTTTTTTGTAGTTTGTAAACTACTTGTAGTACTTTTGTTCATTTCTGCCACTATTTATCCTTTACCACAAACTTATCACAAAACTTTAGTTTTAATGAAACTATTTATTTATTTATTATTTTTTTAATGAGAAAATGTTACAGATTAAAAATGAGATCTATGATAAATTAAAACTTTAATGGTGTGTGCTGATGATGAAAAGAGAATGATAGCTAAATTTCAAAACTGTGATTTAGTCTACCTCTTCTACGGTGGGTCCATTTCCAGTGCCTTGCGGGCCACATGATGTGTTGGCTTGTGAGCCAGACTGTTGATAGAGCTTGGACATGACGGGTTTGCAAACTGCCTCTAGTTCTGATCGCTGGTGTTCAAACTCGTCTTTTTCGGCTAAAGCGTTACTGTCCAGCCAGCGCAGAGTGTCGCTCACCTTCTGCTGCACCTTAGTGACGTCTTCAGCGGGCAGCTTTGCTTTGACCGCTTCTTCTTCAAGTGTTTGCTTCACCTGAAATGCGTACCCTTCAAGGGCGTTGCGCGCTTCAATGCGTTCTCGGTGGCGGTCATCTTCGGCTTTGTACTTTTCTGCGTCGTTGACCATTCGGTTGATCTCCTCTTTTGACAAGCGACCCTTGTCATTGCTAATAGTAATTTTGTTTTGTTTACCAGTGCTCTTGTCCTGAGCAGAGACGTTCAGGATGCCATTTGCGTCAATATCGAAAGTGACCTCAATCTGGGGGACACCGCGAGGAGCAGGTGGAATGCCGCTCAACTCAAAGCAGCCCAGGCGGTTGTTGTCTTTGGTCATTGCTCGTTCTCCCTCAAACACTTGAATGGAGACGCCCGGTTGGTTGTCCGCGTAAGTAGTGAAAGTTTTCATTTGACGGGTTGGCACTGTAGTGTTGCGACTGATGAGGGTGGTCATCACTCCTCCGGCAGTCTCAATGCCCAGAGACAGTGGGGTCACGTCCAACAAAAGCAGGTCTTTCAGTACCGAAGAGGAAGTGTCACCGCTGAGGATGGCTGCCTGAACGGCTGCACCGTAGGCCACTGCTTCATCGGGATTGATTGACTTGTTGAGCTCCTTGCCATTGAAGTAGTCCTGCAGCAGCTTCTGAACTTTAGGGATGCGCGTCGATCCACCAACAAGAACGATTTCGTCGATTTGACTTTTGTCCAGTTTAGCATCTCGAAGAGCTTTTTCCACTGGGTCCAGCGTTGATCGGAAAAGGTCAGAGCAGAGTTCCTCAAAGCGGGCGCGGCTGATGGTGGAGTTCCAGTCGATGCCCTCGAAGAGCGAGTCAATCTCGATAGAGGCCTGTGATGAGGAGGAGAGCGTTCGTTTGGCTCGCTCGCAAGCAGTGCGCAGTCGGCGGAGGGCGCGTTTGTTTGTTGAGAGATCCTTCTTGTGCTTGCGCTTGAACTCCTGCACAAAGTGCGTCACCAGGCGGTTGTCGAAGTCCTCGCCGCCGAGGTGGGTGTCACCGGCGGTCGCCTTCACCTCGAAGAGCCCGTCGACGATGGTGAGGATGGAGACGTCAAAGGTGCCGCCGCCCAGGTCAAAGATGAGCACGTTCTTCTCACCCTGGCCCTTCTTGTCGAGGCCGTAGGCAATGGCGGCGGCGGTGGGCTCGTTGATGATGCGCAGCACGTTCAGGCCGGCAATGGCACCGGCGTCCTTGGTCGCCTGGCGGCAACTATCCGAAAAATATGCGGGTACGGTGATGACGGCGTTGGTAACCGTGGTTCCCAGGTACGCCTCGGCGGTCTCCTTCATCTTCGTGAGGACCATCGCAGAGATCTCCTCAGGGGCGAAGCGTTTGGTCTCGCCCTTGTACTCCACCTGGATCTTCGGCTTGCCGCCGTCGTTCACCACTGCAAAAGGCCAGTGCTTCATGTCGGACTGGACGGAGGCGTCGTCGAATCGGCGGCCAATCAGTCGCTTCGCGTCAAAGACGGTGTTCGTCGGGTTCAGTGCCACCTGGTTCTTGGCGGCATCGCCAATCAGTCGTTCGGTGTCGGTGAAGCTGACGAATGAGGGCGTCGTCCGGTTGCCCTGGTCATTGGCGATGATCTCCACCTTGCCGTGTTGGAAGACACCGACGCAGGAGTAGGTCGTGCCCAAGTCGATGCCGATGGCAATGTTTGACTGCTTGGAAGGCATTGTGATGTGGATTTTTTATGATCAAAATTGAATGAAAATAATAGATTGAAGTTTTAAAAGGAATTTGCAGAAAAAGATTTTTTTGCAGTTGAAGATAGCGGTTTGGCGCGTTTAGTTGCTTGTGTTCACTGTGTAACTTGCACTGTGAGAATGAATCAAAGTGCGTTGGACGGCGAGCTTATATACAGGAAAACCAACTTTCAGGAGCATTGTAGCACTGACTGGAAGGAAGGCGGTGCTAACTGCAACTCTCGATGCTTCGAGATCTTACACTACCTAAAAACAGAACGCTCCTCCTTAATCAAGAAAATTCGAGAGCTTTCTATATAATTCGAGAATAACCGACTTTTTTCGGGTATATTGAAGAGACTATGAGAATAAAAGTAAATGTTGTCAATTATTAATAAATCAACAAAAATGATGCAAAAAGCTTACGGCACCGAGTGTTCCCAGGTGGTCACCCTCCCAAGTACTGACTCGGCTCGATGTTGCTTAACTTCGGTGATCGGACGAGAACCGGTGTGCTCAACATGATATGGCCGTAAGCTGAGACTAAGTCACTGGAGCAAGTCTTTAACTGTGAACAGTCATCGGTTAGTAGAAATGAGAGTTTATTTTCTAAGAGTCAAAATTAAAAAGTTTGTATTTTTATTTGCCACTTTGTCACAAGTAAAAAATATGAAGAAATAACACCAGACGTGCAAAGTAAATGTACTCGGACCAGACCTAGTACATTTTGTACAGTAGGTACTCAGTAATTTTTGTGCCAAATATTGGGTCCTAAATTAGGGGCAAACTCAAGTTATGACAATTTTTAAAAATTAAAATTCAAGGCATTTTCCTATATACGGTTCATTTTTACAGCGGCCTATGGGAAAATGCCTTAAATTTTATTTTTTAAAAATTGTCATAACTTGAGTTTGCCCCTAACTTAGAACCTAATATTTGGCACAAAAATTACTGACAAGGTACCGTTCACTTTTGTAGGACCGGATTTTAAAAATTAATAATTGATAAAATTAGTAAAAATTATTCTAAGAACAATGGTATAAACCGTTTTTTACGGAACTTCCAAAAACTTGGTCAAAAAAATTGATGAAGTTAGGATTTTATTCAAGATGAGTCAAAAGTTCTGTCACTACTTTCCAATATTTTTAAAAAAATTAAAGTATTTTCAATAAACAAAAAATACTGTCGATAAAAGTAACATTTTTATCCAATTTACAACTTTAAATCATTTAATTTTGACAAGTAGTTCCAAAATTTTCATCAAAAGTTTGAACCGTTTCAAAATAAACTTTATGGAAAAAATCAGGCACTCTTATGGGGGTGGTCAAAATGCATGCGAGTCAATGGCGCAATGCAATTTCAAAAGCGCATTGACAACATATTTATTATCACAAAAATTTTTGTCTGAAAATCGAAACTAATCTTCAAAACTGAACAAAATTAAGTTTTTAGAATTTTGAGTATATTTTAAAATATTTTTCAATAATGTACTTTTTATAAAAAAAACTTAAAAGTTAACTTTTGTAGTGATTTGCCTCTATATCTTTTTTATTGCGCGGTTTACCGGTACCTTTCATTTGGCACTTTCAATCAAACCATGCCAATTTCCTAGGATACCAATGTGGTTACCGTTGTATTCAGAACACTTAAGTCCTTGCAGATGGCGATCCAGTCATCGGAGGACCATAGTATCAACACAAAACTGTTCTACATAAAATTCTTAACAATTTTTATTAAGTACATTCTTCATAAACATCATAGCCACTCTAAAATCAAAATTTGAAAAAGCAGTAAAAAAGTGAGCGTTGTGTCCTTAAACTAGTTAAAAATGAAAAGAAAATTTTTTATTTACAAGTTAAAATGTTTGAATAAAACTCTATTTTTTGTAATAATTTGTGCTATTTCTTGGTAAAAGCGCAATAATAAAGATAACTTTTTGATTTTTTAATAAAAAGGACATCATTAAAAACCTAAAACAAAAAGGTTCAAAACTTATTTTTTCAGTTTGAAGATTAGATTTGCTTGGGAGACAAAATTTGTGATAAAAATGTGTGCGCTATTGAAATTGCATGCGCCATTGACGCATGCAATTTGACCGCCCATAAGAATGCCTGCATTTTTCATAATAGGTTATTTTGGCACGGTCCAACTTTTGATGAGAATTGGAACTACTTGTCAAAATAAATGAGTTAAAGTTGTAATCGAATAAATTGGTATTTTTACCGACAGTATTATTGGTTTATGAAATTTTTAATTTTTAAAAAATTTGAAAGTAGTGACAGAACTTTGACTATCGAATAAAATCCAAACTTCAAAAAATTTTTGATTAAGTTTTTAGAAGTTCCGTAAAAACGGCTACACATGTTTTAGAATATTTTACTAATTGTATAATTATAAACTTTTTAAAACCGGTCTACAAAAGTGAACGTTACTGTGAGTACCATTAAACAAGTGACTAAAGTTGGTCCGAGTACATTTATTTGCAGTTGGTGTATAGCCTAATAGAAGTCAATGAAAAGTTTGCTTTTACTCGCGTTGTTTAAAGTTTTTTTAGTTTCTCAGCCCGACTCAATCGTGGAGGCAGTGTGACGTCCAAACAGTGCTTTTTGAACAGTACATCAGACTAAGAATAAAGTTGTAAAGCAGGAGATAGTCGTCCCATGCATTGATGCAGAGGAAATTAGTCAAATGCCAGTGAGGAATGTGCACCGGACAGGGTGGGTTTGAGAATGTGCAAGGAGCGAACGTAAACGGCAGCCCAGTTGAAGAAATAGGGACGCTGGCAATGGGCGGTTTGCATAATGAGCGAGTACTGGTAATTGGCCACTGTGGTCAAGTTGATCAAACCGACAAGGAGGCACCGCTCTCCCGGGTAGTTTGAGTTGAAACAACGCATAAGACGAGCTTTGCACTCTTCTAATCGAATGATTTCTAGTGCAAGAGTGTTTGTAGGCACTGAAAGGAAGAAAGCGTCTGAACGGTAAAGGAAGCGGTAGTACATTTCGTTGAGAATGATCAAACTTTCTTGCACTATGACATTGAAATGATGCAGGCAAATAATGCGAACACGGTCTTCAACAGCACGCTGAAGTACTTCAGACGGCTGTGCTTGCTCAGGTCCATTTTGCTGTTGTCCTTGTCCATGCTGCTGTTGCTGCTCTTGCCGGTCAGCCATTGTGAATAAATGGAATGAGGAAGAGCTCAGAATCTGGCGAGAAAGAAAGCAAATAGAAATAGAACCAAAGTAGAATCAAGGTAGTCTTCAAATAGTCGTTTGTTTGTGAAAGAGTAAGCAGTTTTGCAGGGCAGGCACTGTCACCGACACGTCATTAAAGATCGAACTTGAAGATATCAACTGATTTATCAGAAATAGAATTTGAATGAGTTGACTAACCAGTGCATCAGAAGGAATGGTAAAGTCAGTGCTGCAGCATTTTTTAAAAATTTGTTTTTAACATTGAAATCAAAACTTTAAAAATACAAAAATTTTTTTGTTCAAAAGGATAATGTTAATAAAAACAAAAAAAGAGTAAATTGAGTAAAGCCGCTGAAAATATGCGGAAAAAAGTAGCGTTTGCAAAAACCAGCGATGACGCCTAATAAAATGCAGCCAATAAAGGGCGTAAAAACATCGGCAGTTAAAAAGCAAAACAAGACATCACAGCAGCACTTAAGGCTGTGGACTTTTGCTTTTTGGTTTTTCACCGGATTTGACATTTTTTGAGGGCGGCGAAGAAGTGGAAGATTTCTCCGGAGGCGAAGAAGATTTTTTGGGCGACAAAAAAGACTTGCCGGTGTTTGCTTTAACTGGCGGTGAGCTCACCGGCGATTTGGAAGCCGCTTTGGCAAGAGCTGGAGGACTGGGTGAGCCCTTGCTTTCTGACTTGACAGAATTGGCTTCCTTCACCTGCTCTTCAGCAGTGGCAGTGGACTTGACAATTTGAGGAGGAGATTTGCCGCTTGTAACTTTTATCTCCAGTTTTTTGCTTTGTTTTTTAGTGTTACCAGCATCAAGGGGCGACTCCTTCACCGGTGGAGAGCGTGGCGACTTTTTCTTCTCAGCACTCTTCTGCTCATCAGACTTTTTCACCATTTCCTTAGCTTCAGCAGTTGGTGGTGAAGAGGTCGACTGTTTCTTGCACTGCTCATCAGGCGGTGGCGAGGATTCGCTCTTACCAGCTTGAGAAGCATTGTAAAGGTCAGCTTTTGCTGAGTATCCCTCGTTTTGTGGTAAACTTGATGGTTTCGGAGATGGCTGCTTTTCCTGTTTTGCCTCGGCAGTAGCAGTAGAGATGCTTTTCTCAGGTGAGGATGACAGTTTCACAGGTGGACTTTTGCTTTGCTCAGTCACCGGAGTAGATTTTCCACTCGGCGAGGATAGTTTAGCAGGAGGGAAAACGCCCAGCTGTTTGCCCTCAGCGTTGCACTTCTTTGGACTGTCTTTTGAAGCGACGCCACATTTAGGTTCACACAGAGAGGATTTCTTGCAAACGTTGCCCGGTGAAGACTTCTTTGACTTTTCCGACTTGCTTGACGGACTTTGATTTTTCTGAGTAATCTTTGGAGCACTCTTAAGTGTAATTCTTGGAGCACTTTTAAGAACGCTCTTTTCAGCAATTTTTGGCGGAGTTTTCTGAGGACTCTTTGCTGGCTCAACATTGACAACAGGTTCTTTGGCAACTGGCGAAGAGGGTTTAAGTGTAATCACTGCCGGGACTTGACGTTGTTCAGCAGCAACAGTCTTTTGTTGCTTTTTAGTTGATGGTTCCTCTTCCTTTAGCAATGCAGTCACTTTGAGATCCTTTGCGGGCTCAGCTGGAACCTTGCACCCACTTGCCTCGATGGCGTTTTGCTAAGTAAAAAATGTTGCGTTAAAAATTAGTCGTAAGTATAAAATAAAGTTACCTTCAAAGTAATAGACTCCTTTCCAGTGGCCACCTTCTCGTGCTGGTCGACGGGAATCAGCTCTTTTGGATCATACTTCTTCACGTCCTTCTCATCGACGTAGTCGTACTCAAAGACGTACTCGTACTGTGGCACCTCCACCTCCTCATAGCTGTACTCCCACTCTCCATCACTGACTTCATTGGCAACAGCTGGAGAAGGAGAGACAGAAGTTGCATCAGGAGAAGCACTCCCTTCAGTCGTCTTTCCTGGTGGTTCGGTAGTTCTTTGAAGAAAGACGGCAGTGGGAGTGACAGACGGAGGGCTTTTGCTGGTGGTAGCAGCAGCCACTGTAGCAGGAACAGCAGCGAGAGCCAGAGGAGCAAGGCCAGACGCAGCCTCAGCCTGTTTGTCGCTCTTTTCCTTTGCCCCTTTCTTGCTCTTTTCTTCCACTTGTTTTTTGTTTTTCTCTTTTGGCTCGGCGAGTTTCTCAGTTTCCACTTTTCCCGGTTCAATGGGCGGAAAAGGTGAAGCCACGATCTCTGGCAATCCAGTTGTTGCTTTAACGGGCTCTTTGAAGATGTTCGTTTCTTTTCCAGCGCTCTTGACCACCTCTTTGACGTCCATTTCCTTCTTAGACTTGGCCATTTCAGGGCTTTTCACTGACTTTGACTTTTCGGATTTTGCCTTCTCTGAAGTTTGCAGCTTTCGGCGTTTCTGCTTCAGCTTGATCTTCTTCATTTTCAGTGGCTCTCCAAGACCAGAAGGTTCACCCACAGAAGACTTGACTGATTTTTTAACCACCACTTCTTTGCCTGAAGGCTCTTCAGTCTTGGCCACAACAGAGTCAGCGCTTGACTTGACAACAGCCGGTTCGTCTTCAGTCTTGGACTTTTCCTCAGGGGCTGAAGTACTTTTTGGCACTTCTTTAGTTGACTTTGCCAGCTCCTTTTCTGATACTTTCTCAGGCTCTTTTACAGGAGCGCTTTTTGATTTGGAGGTAGACTTGATAGCATCTTTAGCTTTCACTTCAACCTTTGACTTTTCAGTTTTGCCCACTTTACTGGCAACCTTAGCAAGTTTCAACGGCGATTTGGTGACAGACTTGACCGATGATTTGACCACAGTCTTTTCACCAGCAAGTGACTTGTCCTTTCCCTCCAGAGATTTAACCTTGATAAGGTCGGTTTTTGCGCGCACTTTGCCCTTTAGAACCGATTTGGTCTTGAGCTTTGACTTGTTTTTAATCGTAGACTTGACAGCCGAGGGCAGCGCTTTAGTGTACGACTTTGTTTTCATCTTTATCTGCTTCAGGGGAGATTTTCCCTTCGGCTTGCTCTGAACCGTAGAGACTTTTGATTTGAGAGCAGACTTGCTGCCTGCCTTCAATTTGCTGTTGTTCTTAGCCACTGACTTGGAAGCACGTGTCTTAGAAGCACTGGCCGTTTTTCTGGAAGAGACATTTTTGCGGGCAGAAGACGCAGTGGCCTTGGTTTTGGAGTGATGGTGATGACGCTGTCCCGAATGATGGCGAGCTACTTTTTGAGCAGACTTTCCTCTTTCCTTGCTGCCGGAATGGACAAGTTTACCCTTGCTCTTGTTCTTTTCGTCGCGTTTCTTCCCTTTCTCTTTTGACTTTTTCTTTTCCATCACAGCAAGGTTGAAAAGTAAAAGGCAAACTGAAAAGTTTAACAGAAGTGACAAGAGCAAAATGTGAGCATAAACTCCAACTCAACTGCAAAGTAAAATTTTAATGAGTCGTCATTATTAGAGTGCAGGCTATTTTACTATGCTAAAATGGAATTTTTGATTTGATGAAGCAAAAACAATTCAAACTGTAAATGCCGCTAAAAAATGATTTGTAAAATATTTTGACAGTTGTGGTTTAAGGCAAGACTCCGTCGAATTTTTTAGTTTTACAGGTCTCTAATAGTTTCCATGTAAAACACTCATTTTACATTAAATTTATACAAATTTTGGCTATTGCTCCTAAAATTATGATTTTGGTCTTAAAACAATCTTAAAGAGTTAATCTTGAGCTGTATTGAGGATTTTAGCAAAATATTGTTTTGTTTTTGTTTTGTATTGAGTTAAAGTTGAAAGTAACACTTTTTTCAACTTTGAAAAATCATAAAAAATTTTCAGATCAATATTTTGCTAAAATCCTCAATACAGCTCAAGATTAACTCTTTAAGATTATTTTAAGGCCAAAATCATAATTTTAGGAGCAATAGCCGAAATTTGTATAAATTTAATGTAAAATGAGTGTTTTACATGGAAACTATTAGACACGTGTAAAATTAAAAAATTCGACGTAGTCTTGCCTTAATGGTGGCTTGAGTCTTCCAAATGTCACTCTTCTTTAACGATATGCGAAAAATGATCTTTGAGATAAAAAATTTGCATGTTTTTTGTGTTTGGAGGCGACATATTAAACTTACAAATAAACAAACAACTTACAAACTACAAAAAACTTGCAATAACAATCAGCAGTTACACAAATGATAACGTCAACAGAGCAAACTTACACAAAAAAATGAAAACGCTAATAAACAACTATAAACTGAATAAACTTGCAATTTGACAAACTCTAAACTCAGGCTAAACTCAAGAACTACCTTACCCTTTGAGAAAGAAAACATTATGTCCCTTTTGGGAACAGAAAACTGGTCACAGAACTACCAGCCCTTTGATTTGCTAGACAGGCAATGTCAACAAAACGGAGTACTACTGGTGCGCTTTCTTCACCATCCACACGGAGTCAAACTTACTTCTCACAGCCCAAGTCAGGAAATGATAACGCCAATAGGAGACATGTAAAAAAGTTTGAAAAAAATGTCAAATATGCGTATCGAAGCATACTGACGAACCGTCCTGTCGAAGGCTGAGACTCAATATATCGCAGTATGGGGAC
This sequence comes from Tyrophagus putrescentiae, assembly GCA_024499935.1. NCBI lineage: Eukaryota > Metazoa > Arthropoda > Arachnida > Sarcoptiformes > Acaridae > Tyrophagus > Tyrophagus putrescentiae. Next base: position 4,344,323 of record JAMZRA010000004.1, read on the forward strand.
TGCTCTAATAAATACATCACCTCGGCAGGTATCAAAGTCGTCTACAGAAGATTCGGCACTTCCCCGTCTGGCAGTGTACTGTGTAGTTAGCTGGCAATAGGCAGACATTACCTGGTCACCTACGGATGCCATATCTCCACAAAGGGGCTGCGTCGAGTGGCCGCAAGTGCAACCGCCTGAAACTGGCCCGAAAGCCAGCCAGACGGCAGTACAGACAACCACTAGATCGACCTCCAGACGGATGAAGCACAAACAGTATCGTTACAGTGACTAGAACGGATTCTAGCTTAGAGGCGTTCAGCTATAATCCGACGGATGGTAGCTTCGTGCCACTGTTCGGTCGAACAAGCACATGTACCAAATGTCCGAGGCAGCGGTTCCTCTCGTACTGAGCTGCATTTCTATCGTAACGACGTGTTGATTAACTTAAAACTCTTAAACGAGTTAAAGGATCGATAGGCCCGGCTTTCGCCGTCCGTATTCGTACTGAAAATCAGGATCAAGCCAACTTTTGTCCTTTTACTCTACCCGAGGTTTCTGTCCTCGGTGAGTTGGCCTTAGGACACCTGCGTTACCTTTTGACAGATGTACCGCCCCAGTCAAACTCCCCGCCTGGCACTGTCCTCGATGGGGATCACGCAGCGAATGCCGGAAGGCCGAAGCCGACCGACCCGCGGACGTTTGATGCAAGAAGCGTGCCACGTAAATGGCAGTCTCCGCTTAATCGAGTAAGTAAAG